>MU251733.1:0-27092 GCA_019669835.1 Amylocarpus encephaloides
TTGATTGTATTTGGTTGTTTATATTATCTAAAAATCACGATATTTTAATTTGGTAGGGCTGACATAAGCACACTCAATTCTGTCACCCACTGTTGTCAGTCTGTAAGGCTAACCGTGCGCGGCTACTTCATTTCGTCGGAGTCCGCGCGGCTGCTGTCGGCGTTTGAAGGGTGCAGAAGCCGACTCCGACTCTGCCCATCGAGGGCCTCTGTTATCATACCTGTATTTCTCTGCATACAAATACATGTGAAAGAAGCCCTCTCTCATTTCGATTCCAGACATTGTCCCAGCTTTCCTCTTTGCCTGTCGGTGATAGATACTAGCTAGACTTGATCCCTTTCCATCTAGGTCTGACTCCTTTGCCTCCACTCCGCCAAATGTGCTCCGTCCCTTTCAGGATGGATACGGGCTATCGAAAGTCCCTCCCGGGGGGCCACTGCCGTGGAGGCCTTGGTTCGCTACGCTCTAAAATAATACCAAGTTACAAATGAAAAAAGCCTACGCTCCGACTGGTTTTCTGGCCGGGGAGCAAGTTCCCTGTTAAGGACTTGACTAGGCAATATTAATAGCCTAGTGGTCTATTTCAGACCGTATTCACCTAGCCATTGCCAAGGGCCGATTGGAGCATCTTTATTCCCTCCTTCATACGTAATGCCTTTTCCCCGCAGCCACGGTCTCTATCCTTACTGCCTGCGAAGT
Source organism: Amylocarpus encephaloides (assembly GCA_019669835.1). Lineage (NCBI taxonomy): Eukaryota > Fungi > Ascomycota > Leotiomycetes > Helotiales > Amylocarpus > Amylocarpus encephaloides. Next base: position 700 of record MU251733.1, read on the forward strand.
GTCTAGGGGTTTGGAATAACTAGTCTGCCGCTTGTGGATAGTCTTTTTCTTGGAACACGAGAACGGGCTGCGAAGACGATTTCATAAAATATCCCTCCGTCCTATCGAAACTCGTAAGATATGGCTTCATCGGGTTCTGTGCGCTTCGCCTAACCTAGTAGCGTTATCATACTGATTTACACGGATATAGTTGTATACTGTCGTAAGGAGAGGAGAGCGGCTTTCACGATCACGTGCTCAGGCTCGCTTGGAAATGGTGCCTTATCCTTATGTAAGGTTTGTGAAGAGCCTCGGTCGACCTCGGTGCTCTTCTCCCATGAAAAACAACGCGGCTCTTTCGAAATACCAGGGATACCGAGAGATTCCCTGCTGAGATCCCGTTGTTACCCTTGGCTGCTGGATATCTAGATATGTCATAGGGAGAGGGGGCTCACCGGACTGCTAGCTAGAGAACGGGGCATAGCCTTATTGGCAAAATTCGAAAAGCTCCCCCTTTTCGCTAGCGGATACATCCGAAATCCGGTATCGCACGTACAGCTCAGGATGCAGTTGCGTTGAGCCAGTGCGGATGTCTCTCGGGCTCTCATACGTGATTTGATACCAGCCATTTGTCGAGTGTTCCACCCTCGTGTGTCCTTACGTTTAAACATGAAGGCACTTTCGGTATTCCGACGAGCGTTCCCGGTTGCCGGCAACCAACCGAGAGGGCTGGGACGACATGCGCATTCAGCTAGTATGAAGCTTAACCGACTACCTGCTGCTTATTATCGAGGTGGAACTTCTCGTGCCATCATGTTCAAAGAGCATGATTTGCCAAAAGATCGCAAATTATGGGACTCGATATTCCTCGGGGCCATTGGTTCGCCAGACAGGTAGTATATACGGTGATATCGGACCATCAGTCTGACTGTTCACTATAGAAATGGCCGTCAACTTGATGGCATGGGAGGCGGGATCTCCAGTCTTTCGAAAGTGTGTGTGGTAGGAAAGAGCCAGCACGAGAGTGGAGCTGATGTCGATTACACCTTTGTAGCAGTAAGCTCGCAAGAAGACCCCCAATTCTGCAATGGTCATGCTGATGTGTGATAGCTCGGCGTCAAAACAGCGGAAGTCGACTATTCCAGCAATTGTGGCAACATGACCAGCGCCATCGGTCCTTTCGCCATCAACTCTGGCGTCGTGGATGCGAAAAACGTCCCCATGTCCAAAGATGGCCATGCCGTGGTTCGAATCCACAACACGAACACCGGCAAAATCATCGATGCCACATTCCCCCTGGATGGCGACGAAGCCGCCTCTCACGGAGACCTCGCCATCGACGGCGTAGACGGGACCGCGGCGCGGATCGAATTGGCATTCTTGGATCCCGCGGGGAGCAAAACCGGCAAGTTGATGCCCACGGGGAATCCTTGCGATGTGATTGAGGGCGTCCAGGCGAGCCTGATCGACTGTGGGAATCCGTGTTGTTTTGTCCATGCCTCGGATCTTGGCGTTGATGGCACCATTCTGCCCGACGCCATGGAAGCACATCCTGACCTGCTCCCACGCCTCGATGGGATCCGGCGGAAGGCTTCTGTCATGATGGGACTGTCTACGGACGAGGCTTCGGCTTCGGCTTCCATACCAAAGGTTGCCATGGTATCCTCGCCCACGGGACATCGGATTCCCTCGGGGGAAGGAGTTGATCCCACTTCAGTCGATGTTGTAGTCAGAGCTATTTCTGTCGGACAGCCGCATCGCGCGGTGCCGATTACGGTGGCTATGGCTATTGCTGCTGCGTCGAGGATTGAGGGGTCGACGGTGAATGCTGTGATGGGGGCCGGGAATGTGGATCCTAAAGGTCTGACTATAGGTCATTCGAGTGGAATGATCATGGTTGGGGCTAATTTTGATGAGGAGGGGTCGTTGATGAATGCCACTGTTTTTAGAACCGCGAGGCGGTTGATGGATGGGAATGTGTATTGGAAGTAGTTTCGCACACTCCATCAACGCTGCGAAAGTGCGCTGTTCATCAAGCGCGCGACTTCCGATGGCCATGAGATCTGCCCCGCAACCAAAAGCGTTTAAAGCTTGTCTGGATCCTAGAGAACGACGACCTGAATATTAGATACTGTAGTTGAGAAGTTGACGCTTGGATAATCCGAAAGTCAATACCGTATTCTAGCGATAATCCGTATGCTCCAAGAGCGTGCGCTAAAACTCTAGGTACGCCCAGGCACTCAGTCCAAACAGCCCGCTTAGGAGAAGTGAGTTTATTCTACACTTATCCCATCTAAGATCTTAGGATAGTTAAGCTTCTCCCTCTAGGGGTTTCAGGACAGTCCAGTGAATTGTTTTATGGGTTATACAAGAATAGAATAATAGTATATCGACGTGGAGTTCTAACATAAGCGCGTACTCTACCAGGAGGACAAAGCTCTAAAGCAATAGGAGAAGTTATCTTTGCTTTTCCAACGTTAGAAGTCCCCGTGTGATTTTCTACGGATGTGCTCTATTCTTCGTTTTCCTACCTGGCATTTGCATTTTTGAGATGAGGCCGGAAAAGAGGGTTTTCGGTTAGCGGTTGAATTCCTTTTCGGCGGATGATTTCACCTTGGAGGGCGTTGTGGTTCTCTCGTCCGGTGTTCAGCCCCGTTGAATTTTTGCGTGGCGACGCCCCTTTTCCCCATGTCGATTGCCACACACCCTCTTCCCAGTCGAGCTCACTTCTCCAGAATACCCTAGCAGAGCGAATGCCAAGAAACCCCCACCGTGGTGCACATGCAAACAACTGCATAAGTATAGTTGGCCGTCAATCAGACAATGCATTCGCTTAAATGGAGGGGACCCTATTGGCTCCACGGCAGACTCTCCTGCAGACTCAATGGCACTTCGTGTTACACATGGGCCTTGGGACATGACTAAGGAGCCTGCTGTCGGACGATTTGCTGTTTCTCACGCACGGCGGAAGGCGGGGTGTACGAACATATAATACTGTATATATGCGAGGTGGTTCGTACAGGATGTTCCGAGGCAAGCAAAGACGATACGCTTATCGAAAGATGCGCTCGGATGATCCTAAGGATGTTGGAGACAGCCAGGCTGTTGCTGATGTGAGCTCTGAGGACGAGAATCGTCATGTCGTTCGTAAGAAGGTAGCTTTGAGTCGGCAGACGTAAACCACCCCCCTTCCCCCCTTCTCAAATCATTTATCAGAGATGAGAGCTCACATTCACATCACAGATACTGGGGTTCTCTCGCCTGGAACTTCCTCGCATTCCTCCTTCCAGCCCTCTATTCCACCCTCAGCAAGCTATGGGTCGCCAACATCGACTCCGACCTCGTGGCCACGACCGACTCTTACACATACATGTCCACGATCGCGGAAGTCATCAATGAAGGGCTCCCACGGACAGCCTGGCTCATCATTGGAGATACGGCGACTCGATCGCTCAACTCTCGCTTGAGCCTGACGTTCACCCTCATCACCTTCCAGATGATCATGGGCTGTCTCCTCACCATCATCTTCGTAGGCGCGGCGGATGCCTTTGCAGCATCGTTCGTGCCGGCGGAGGTTCGAGGCGCCTCGTTGGATTATGTTCGGATCTCCGCACCGGTGGCGTTGTCGAGTTCGATTCAAGTCGCCGTTGCATCATGTACGAGAGCCCTCGATCAGCCTGATGTACCGTTGATTATCAGCTCCGTTGGCTTCATCACCAATATCATCCTCGACCTCATAGTGATCTCAAAATTCCACGTTGGCTCCTTCACGCCGACGGTATTGACACAAGCTGGGATTCGGCTTGCCTGTGACATGATCTCTGCGTTTGCGGGCTTAGCATATTTATTCATACTCACACGGCGGATGAAGAACAACCTCCTCGAAGTCTCGGACCCCGAGGTGAAGATTCGACCCAGTTTCAACGCCTTGAAAATCCTCTGTCGACCTGCTGTTTCCACCTTTACAGAATCAGCTATTAGAAACGCAATTTACCTCTGGGTCGTTAGCAGGATCATCGGACTTGGGAAAGACTATGCAACCGCTTGGGGGGTGTTCAACACCATTCGTTGGGGACTAATCATGGTGCCGGTCAATGCTTTACAACAATCCTCGTTGACTTTTGTCGGCCATCGATGGAGTCATTGGCACGCGAGAGTAGATGCTGCTAACCGTCGGCCTGCGAAAGGAAGTTTTACCTGGGAAGATCTGAGGAGTAAGCGAGTCCGCTACTAAGGTTATATATACAAGGGAGGTTTGCTGACATCATTTCAAAGGGATTGCGAAACCAGCAATTCTTTCCGCTGCCATAGCAGTCGCCGTCGAGGTTCCTATATGTATATTCTTCTCTTTCTGGGGAATGCAGAGATTCTCATACTACCTCTCAAACTCCGAAGACGTAGCTGACATCGCAGCAAAGATGTGGCGAGTAAGCACGCCACCCCCCTACAAGCCCCTCCGGCTCTAACGCAAATTGTAGAACATAGATTGGTGCTACATCTTCTACGCCATCACCACGCAGTTCTCCGGCATCCTCCTCGCCACGGTCCCGCGTTGGTATCTGTTCCAGTCCCTAGGCTCGAATTTCCTTTGGATGCTACCGTGGGCAATCGTGGTGACGGTGAAGAATTTCGCGGAGAAGGAGGCGTGGACGTATTATGCGACTATCTTTGGTGGAGCGTTGGTGTTTGATTTCGCTAATGTTGCTCTGGTGTTGTATTTGTGGGCGTGGAAACTCTTGCAGGGCAGGATGAGACTCCAACCGGTCACTGCAAGTATCTAATGACGAGCTGAAGTTATGTATGCCAACATAGCATCATGGGAAGGTATGATTTGCGCTTTCATTCAGAGCAGAGGGCCAAGCACAGCCAAACTTGAATGGAACGAGGATTTTTGGGAGTTACGACATTGTATACAATGCGACGATGAGTTCATAATGCACCTTTTAAAACCAGGCTCTAGATCTATAGACAAGCAGGATGATTCGCCCTAATCCCATGCCTATGCCCGTGTAATGCGCTAGTATCTCTATATCTATTCGAACTCCTTATCAACGCTCTCAAAATTATCGAGGAAACCCTTGAAAATGCTCACGCCAAGTCCAGGATCAAGGCTACCAGTGGTAGCTCGGATAGAGTGCATGCTCAATTGTGGAAGACCTGCATCAATCCCTCTCACACCCATCGCTGAACTGAGCATAGGACCCACTGTGCCACCACCTCTTGAGTCATTTCTGATCATGAACAGCTGTAATTTGTTGTTTGTCTTTTCCGCAACTCGAGTAAGAAGAGCAGTCGAGACAGAATCGGTTGTCATGTGGCCATTCGAATCTGCGGAGACAACAAGACCAACATTCAGGCGAGGTGCGTGACCTTCGAGATAAGATGCCAAAAAGTTAGGATGGACGGCATGGGTAACATCAGCCGAGACCAAGAACGAATTGGCATATGTTTGGCTCAAAATGTTGGCGCTGGAGCCGTTTGACGAAAACGCCTCAGAGACGCGTTCCACGGTGCTGGAAAGGAAATTTCCACGTGCCCCTTGACGAAGCAGACTTCCAATTTCTTCATCGTCAAACACAGCAACAAGCTTCACAATCGAATCATCCTCGGCTGGTGAGCTTGCAGAGGCAAGAAGGCCCTCCATGGCAGCCCACGAGCACAGCTTGTCATCGATACGACCTGCAAAGATGAACTCCTTGTCCAAGCCACCAAGCTGTGCAGGCTGACAGTCGTATAACTCCAACTCCCAGTTGACGATTGAGCTGCTGTTTTCGATGCTGAGCTCACCAGCGATAGCACGCACGAGCTTTGGTGGCTGTGTGGAGATGAATGTACCCTCCCCTCCAAGTGTCAAATTTACGAACTCTTCGGGAGCGTGATCATAGATGTCACTGGAGTAGTCAAGACCAATTATGGGAACAGTTTGCGTTTCCTTGTTCTGTTGACCCTCCATACCTACACCAAAATGAGGCGCCAGGGTTGGTATCTTGGCAACTATAGTAGAACGATTAGTCTTGGATTGCTAGTCATCGCTCAATATTTCACTTACTTGGCCAACCCAACTTCACCAGACGAGTGGTGATCTTGCCAGTCTTGGAATCCTTCACCAACACCCTGCCACCAATGCTGAGGTCACGATCCCACCACGTTGTATTCAGTCCACCGCCATAGGGGGCAACTCCAAGCTGCACATATCCAGCAGTTGTCTTCTTCGTGCTCACGGGCTTTAGTCGAGCCGTTAGAGCGTCCACATGGCCAGCTATCATAGCCACGCCATTCCCACTCTTGTAGTTCTTTCCAACCGTAAAGGCGACCATGCTACTTCCATTTCTTGTGACAAAGTACTTGCCTCCGGGCTGTAGTTCCGAGGTCCAAATTTTGCGTTCCGAAAGCTGTAGATGAGATACATTAGTAACAGCTCATGTGCTTCTTGCGCAATGCTTTCCTACCTTGCTGAACCCAGCCTTTTCAAGCTTCTTCTCGAAATAGTCGACGGCGTGCCAGACAGTTGGGTTTTCCGTTAGGAAATCACAGAAAGGTTTCGTGTATGCCTCTGGGGTTTTCAAGACGTTTTCCCTCGGCGTTGAACACTCATCCGGGCGAGGCGTCAACTGTAATTCCTGCTTGAAACCATTGTATTGCTGGTATAAACTTGGGTGTGGCGCCAGGAGCGTTGGGACCCCTGCTTCATGCTCAATTGAGGTCCATCTTGGGGGGTCTCCACGTTTGATATTACCATCATAGCTTATGTGCCATAATGCGGCTTTGACTCCCGTAGAAGAGGCGCTATTGTGCGCCGAGCGCTGAGAGGCATCATTCCTAGTCTGTCGGGTAAGGTCCAGCTCATGTTGAAATTCTCGTGAGGTTTGTGGCGGGAACGTCGAGCCATTGTGAGGCCTCCACGCCGAATCCTTCATATCTCGAGCATTTGTTCCTAGACTTGATCCTGAGAGAGGATATGCCGAGCTTTCAAAACGAGGGGAAGGAGCTGATATCGGCGACACATTGCCATAAAGTGTAGGATTGAGGTTGGCGAAGGCCGAAGAGGGTTGGATCCTACTAGCGCCCTGGGATTGATACGTCGCTTCGGTATTTCTCTGGTCATTGCCGTCACTTTGCGAAGGCGGCATCTGGTCGTATGCGGACTCTCGGATCGGCCTGTTGCTGGTGGCGTTGCGGAGAGAGTTGGGACCGTTTTTGACCATGTTTGGAGACTGGGGGGATACACCCGAGGGAATCAATGGCAGCAGGCTGAGAAGAGGACGATAGAGAGGTTAAAGTTGACAATGGCAGACGGGAGAAGGTGACAAATGGCAAGGTGAGGGTGGGATATTTGCTGGTGGTGTCGCGAAGCTCGAGAGTCTTGTGGCCAGAATACAGTACGGAGATACAAGAACTGTACTCCGTACAAAGTACTCGAGTAAGGTTGCACCGTGGCGTCTTGGCAGAATCGGTCAGGTGACATTGTTGGACGATCAGTTCGAACCTACATTCATCTTGACACGACGAGTTCAACAATCTAAGCCCATTAAGCTACTTTGCGGTTATGTCGTTGATAATTTGAACAAGCAATACTGTATGCACATTTGCACATCGAGGTGTCAAGCAGGAAATTGATTCGACGTCAATATCAACACCACCTCGTCACCACATGCGAATGGCCTAAAATGTTTTCATACATATTTCATGCTCATTGTCTGCTTTGAGAATATCAAGATCTCAGAACAATCGGTTTTCTATTTCAATGTGATTGCCTTTTTTTCCTCGTCAAAGTCCATTCCTGCTTTCGATTCGGCTCTAATACCCACCAAGGGAGGATGGGGCATCGTACTGATTTCTATAGAGAACAATCAGTCTCAAGTGTCAATCAAAAGGAGGTTGGAAGTGCATACGGGTCATATTGATCCGCGTTCTGTCCGCGAACATAGTGCTCGTCGTACATGCGTTCAGCATTCTCTCTTGCATGGCGTTTGGCCTTCTCCCTGTCGACATAGTCCAATCCCTTAGTTTCGACAAGCCTGTCCACCTCAGCACCGGCAATGCCAACAAGGAGCTCCTTGGCGAATTGGTGGGAGACTGGCTTGCCTACGGAATCTCAGATTAGTATCTTCATGACTATCCATGAACGCCATGATCATCGACACACCCTCTTTACGCTGTCGGTCCTCAAAGATCTTAAATGCCCCGAAAGAGGCGGCACCAGCTAGAGCCTCATGGCCAAAGCTAGACTCGTGCTTTTCATAACCATCATCGTGGAGTTGCTGGTAAGATTGTTCTGATTCACCTGGAAAGAGAGGTCAGCGAAGCCACAGATGCGGGAACTACTAAGTGGATTTACCCCATCCGAAAGGCATGTTGAATGATTGCTAAATAGGTCGTTTTATTAGGAGTAGGGAAATTAGGCTTGTAGTGGGATGTATGGGAGCTTCGAAGGGTGAAGTGGAAGAGAAAATATTGTGTATGAAGAACGAACTCTGGACGGAGCGATGCTGAGGGGTTTATATCTCCTGTGTGTACCCCTGAGGGGTCAGCAGCGAGGATACTTTCCCCACAAGCTTTGTCAAATCGGCTCTAACCCCCCTCCTCTGGATCACTCGGAGCTTCCCTTGAGTCCTTAGACCATCTCGAGTCCTTGCTATGGTCTAACTTAGTAATATGTTTCCAGTCTTTCCGGGTCTCCTCTCCGCACTACATGTGTACCAACCGGCTATGGTCCAACCAACTTCATTGGGCAAGGAACTCAGCTGCATCCACCACATCCTGCTCTACTCGCAATAGATCAAAGTAGGTGGTCGAGGATCTAGCTTCAAGGGTAAAGGAGATTACTCCACAAAATTCCGTAAGTAGGGCTCACTTTGCTACAGGAATGGCCCGATCAAGGAAGGTCAATTCATGCAACAATACACCCCCAACAACGAGCAGCTGAACATGTGGATGAGCCTGAGAAGATTCAGAGGGGCTGTCCATCAGTTTGATATTGAACGGCTCTGACCATGGACTAGGTGGTCGATCAAGCTCCTTTTGTGGTGTGTTCGGTTGCAGAAATAGGGGGTAGAAATAGGAGTGCACTTAAAAGAGAATCTGACCACTGGGCCAAAATTGCCCGAAGGCGGAATGCATTTGTACTATTCCGCAATTTGTACCTTTATTCTGGTATTGCTTCGTACTGTACTACGAAGTGCTGACGGTAGCTTACAGTTGATGCCATGTCTTGGAAATATCTTGGCTGCCGATTGACGAAGCTTGTTTCATCATCCTTCCGCGAGAAACCTGAACGAGTCCAATCAACCAACCAAGCGACTCGTCTCATCACGTGAATATCACGAGGGGCCGAACAAGTACAACAACTTCAAGCGTTCGATTAGGAGCAGTCATATTCCTTTTGGAGCACTTCATCGACAAAATCTTCCCCTCAAGCCTCACACAACAAGAATGGCACAGCCCCGCCTCCCCACACCCACCGACTTCCCGCCCTCTCTCATCATCTCCATCCTCCCACCCCCCTCCAACAGCTCACCCATCAACATCCTCATCCTCCTCCACGGCCTCGGCGACACCAATGAATCCTTCACCCAACTAGGCCGCAACCTCAACCTCCCCGAGACAACCGTCCTCTCCATCCAGGGACTCAACCCCATCCCACCGATATTCACTGGAAGCGATATCCCCGCCTTCCATTGGGGTGACGATGTTTTAATCGATGAAGGGAAAGGAGAGATTGATATGGATGCTGGATTCAACGCTGTGCTTAAAGCTGTGGGTGAAGGCGTGGTGACCGAGGGATTAATTGAGAAATGTGGGTTTCCAGCGAGGAATATACACTTCCTCGGGTTTGGGCAGGGAGGAATGGCAGCTCTATCCATCGCCTCATCACTATCTTCGGATCACAAGTTTGGTGGTGTGATAAGCATCGGAGGTCGTCTTGCCGCCTCGTCATCCGCTATCTCCTCAAAATCCAAGACTCCAGTCCTAGTTTGTGGCGGATGTAATAGCAGGCAAATTACGAGGAGTGCGGTTGATGGTTTGAGAGCAAGGTTTGGAGACGTGGAGTACGTGAAGTGGGATAAGAGGAATGACTCTATGCCTGAGAATAGGGAGGAGGTTCTGCCGATCATGAAATTTTTGGCGAGGCGGTTGGGGAGCAGGGCTGGTGTGCCGGAAGGCGCGGTGGAAATCTAAGAGGAGAAAAAGTCTTGAAAGTTACCGGTCACCACCCAACCCTACAATATGGAAAAGGAAGCAAGAAGATACTGGTACCTGGAGGTGTACGAACTCCCAACGGCCAAAGGAGACCGGAATCGTTTGTCCACAATGATCAGGACAGCAGGGAAGAGGGTTGGCGGATCTATACCGAGGCAGCAAATCAATTTGCTACCGAGCTTGGAACGCCATTAACAAGAGCATGGTAGTAAACAATGTCCTAGGAACGAGCGCCTTGCTAGCTACCTCGCAGATATGTGTCCATAAGAGTAGTCTCTAGGTACCTAGCTATGTTAACTCCTGTTTTATACTCCCACATGCCTCCTCAGGCACACCTCCTTTTCCTTTCAAGGTATTATCATTGACACCTTCCGCATGCTCTCTCGTCTCATCACCCGGCATCGAAGCAGTCTTTGCGGCTGCCTTAAGCTTGTGAGCCTCCCTTGCTGTTCTCTTAATCTGCCTCTTGCTCATCCCGATAACTTCTTTGGGCTTCTCACTATCTTCTCGAGCCTTGACCTCCCACCTCAACTTTGCCTCCTCTTCGTCTTTAGCCGTCCATTCTTCTGGTAGTACCGCGAAAACAAGATAGCTAGTATGGGTCTTCACCTCGGGTTCACTTCGATGTGCTAAATTTCCCTCCTTGTACACCTTCCTGCCTACCAGACTCTCGAGAATCTTGGCCCGATTGTTCGGATTTGGTCGATCACGCTTTTTGAGCTCGGTCTTCTCCCCAGTCTCATGGAAAGATTTGAAGGTGTCTTCAACATCTAGCAAACGAGAAATGGCCTCATCGACGTTTGCAGGTGAAACTTGAACCCCAAGCTGAGCAGAGTGGTCGATTCCTATACGATCACGGCGGATCTCAAAGCGCTTTTGGGATAACTCGACCATTTCTATGTCAACCCAACCGAGACGTCGCATGGCTGACACAGTCCGTTGGACTTGCTCAATACAAGGCGAGAATGTACAGATATGTACTGGAGCGGAAGGATTCAGGGGCGATATCCAAGGTTTGGTCGTGTCTGAGGAAGCATCTTCAGGAACAGTTGGTGTCGCTTCTTTTGATCGTCCGCCATTGTGCTTCGGGGGTGGTTTAGATCTTGAGAGATTGGGTAGCGCCAGCCAAGGAGCAGGAAGATCCAGGAAGACAGCATCCGCGCCTGGGCTTGCACCGGCCACTAAGAACCCATCCTCGCAGACATCCCGATGTGTGATCTGAACCAATCCTTCTAGTCCATGATCTTTGATTTCTTTCTGCAACTTCTCGTGCCTCTGTTCGTGGAATTCGAAACTCCAAACCTTCCCCAGCTTTTGCTTCTTCGGCGGCGAGCCATCGACTCCTTGATCATTCGCGTAGCCACTAAACACAGATCTTGCAGATGCATGCGTGAAAGAACCGCTTCCAGCTCCTGCTTCTATTATATTCGTTCCTGGTCGTGCTCGTATTCGATGAAGTATGTAACTATAATCTGGTGTGTAGACAACTTGCGTTCGATGTGGTAATGAGCTTGTCCAATTCTCTGGGGTTGGCGGTAGTAAATGTATAAATCCACTCGCAGCAGCCACAGCTTCCGTTTCCTCCTTGACCGCAGGTGTATTTGGTGTAGCTGTTCCGGCCTCTTCTGCTGCGATATCGACGATGGGGGCTTCTTCACTATCGACTTTTGCGACCTTCTTTGTAGGACCCGAATTCTCTGCGGACCCTGCTCGTTTCCGCTTCTTGACACGACGCCCTCGGGATCCTGTATCTACTTTTGAAGCGCGTACTTGAGACCCCCATGGAAGGTCAATCAAGGTCGTGTGCGGGAAAGATCCAAATCGTGTATTGACAACCTTCCCCTCGGCGTATCCCTCGTTATCCTCGTCATGATCCCGAAGAATCGTTGGAAGTTGAAGGTCGCGCTTAAGATGAACAATGGCCAAACGGTCAGTCTGTGAGACAGTCCCCGGATGGAGGAACGGTGAGGCTTGGAAGGCCATGTTGACGTTGTGGTTGTCGATGCGCCGGAGGGTGTGGTTGTCAAAAAAATTGTTTGGCGGAAAGACAAGGCTGAGAATTTAATTCTCCGTACAAGTAAGGTTACTGTGTACTGTCGGCATTTCAGGGATGTTTTGCCGATGCTTTCCTTCCCTCCGTCACGATGACAACACCTTTACTCCATGACACAGATCTGTCAGCCTCTCCTTTGACTCTCCTTTTCTCAGCACATACAATTGACTTATGCCCTTGATCTCTCACTCCTTTCGTACCACCACACGAAAGTTCAATCCCGCATATGTTACCAAATTTCGACCGTTCACAGGCTCTGCGACAATGGCGATGGCGCAATTGAAGGTACACAACTCGCTCCAGCCAGGAGTACCAGTTCCCTTTTTGCCGAAGGAGGAGGGAAAGGTCTCCTGGTATGCCTGTGGACCGACAGTCTATGATCACAGTCATCTGGGGCATGCCAGAAATTATGTTTCCACCGACATCATACGCAGAATTATGAGGGATTACTTTGGGCTCAAGGTGAAATTTGTTATGAACATTACAGATATTGATGACAAGGTAGGTACAGACAAATCCCAGGTGTCTTACGGCGTATTGACGAGGCTATAGATCATTTTAAAAGCCCGCAGGCAACGGCTGCTGGAGCTCGAGAAAGGAAAGAAATATACTGAATCTGAACTCACCAAATTAGCTGCCACCGCTTTCCAAAACTACGCCGAAGGAAATCTTCCGGAACTTCTCAATCCAGACGACAAATCGGATTTAAGTCCTAGCAACTATACGTCCAGAAGAGACGCCGCCTACGGAAAAGTTCTTGCCGGGGGAACTCTGATAGGCGAAGGAAAGCCAGGAGATGCTGAGGCCAAAATGAAGATGCATCTCAATAATCTGACCTCAGCTGCGGCAGCAATACAAGAGGGCAAAGTGTTTGGAGGAGCAGACGAGATTTTACAACCATATTTGGACTCTCTGTACAAAGACTCGATTGATGGGCGTGACCATACTATTTTCACAGATGTTACGCAGTATTGGGAAGAACAGTTTATGGGAGATCTAGATGCATTGAACGTGCTACGTCCAGATGTAATCACGCGCGTGACGGCATATGTTCCTCAAATTGCCAAGTTCGTGGAGCAGATAATCGCAAAGGGGTTTGCGTATGAGGCGGGTGGATCAGTATACTTCGATATTGCGTCGTTCGAAAAGGCTGGGAATCCATATGCTCGGTTAAGACCAGAAAGTCGGAACGACAAGGCATTACAAGAAGACGGTGAAGGTTCACTGTCCAAAAGTCTCGGAGGAAAACGCGGGGCTGGCGACTTTGCGCTATGGAAGAAGTCAAAACCTGGAGAGCCAGTTTGGGACAGTGCTTGGGGTGGAGGTCGCCCAGGTTGGCACATCGAGTGCTCAGTCATGGCCTCTGATGTCCTGGGGTCCCAGATTGATGTACACTCTGGAGGCATCGATCTTGCCTTCCCACATCATGACAATGAACTAGCACAATCGGAAGCCTATTTCTGCGAGCATGGGAAGGGGCCACATCAATGGGTCAACTACTTTCTCCACATGGGACATCTCTCAATTGCGGGTTCGAAGATGTCAAAATCACTTAAGAATTTCCAGACAATCAAGGCTGCTTTAAGTACGGACTATACACCAAGAGGGATGAGGATTGTCTTCTTGATGGGACGTTGGAATGATGGCGTTGAGATATCGCCAGATATGCGAACCATGGCTGAGGGGTGGGAGTCGACTGTGAACGTAAGTACTAACTCCATCAGGATATTTCGTCGAGATTTTTCTAAATTCTTTAGAACTTTTTCGTGGTCGTCAAGTCCTTGATTGCCGAGAAAGGACCACCAGCATCAACAAGCGAATCTTTCAGTACACTATCTATTGACAGTCCATCTGACGGGCTCTCGGGCAATCTGTCAAAGGCCCAGAGGGAGATGGAAATCGCTCTCTCGGATTCCTTCGACACACCCAGAGCGATGCGTGTTCTTTACGAACTTATAAAAGACGCTAATATTCACATCACTACCCACAAAGCCGATATGGATGTCCCTGGACTTGAAATCATTGCGCGATGGGTGACAAGAATGGTTGGCATTTTCGGACTGGACGCCAATGCTTCGCCCCCCTATGATCGCCTAGGTTGGACGTTGGCCGCTTTGACTGGAAATATGACAGCTCTCGAAATCGCCGCTCCCTTTCACGAGATGTTCGACCGCGTCCGTGACGACGTCCAAAATTTAGATATCCACTCTGAGACACTTGATCTGCTCCTCGCCGTCAAGGCCGATGCCGAATTTGAGGATCTCGTCTCTAATGATGTCAAGGATCCCGAAGCACTCGCCATGCCCTATTTGCGAACTGTCTCTAAGATGCGTGATGAGATCAGAAAACTTGCGCCAGCTTCGCCTAAGAAGAAAGTTATCCTCTCGCTCTCTGATCGAATTCGAGATTACGATCTCACGAATTTAGGTGTCTACCTTGACGATCGCTCGGAAGATCAAGGCGCCCTTATCAAGTTTGTGCCTAAAGAAGAGCTACTTACTCAGCGCGAAGAGAAGGCCGCAAAAGAGCGTGAGAAGCATGCCCAGAAAGAAGCTGCAAAAGCCGAGAGAGAGAGGGTAGAGAGGGAGAAAGCAGAGAAGGCAAAAGTTAGTCCACTAGACATGTTCAGGAGTGATGAGAAATACAGTGCATGGGATGAGGAAGGTCTTCCTACGACGTTAGCAGATAGGAGTGAAATCCCTAAGAGCGCTCTGAAAAAGCTTAGGAAGGATTGGGACCGACAGAAGAAAGCACACGAGGATTGGAAGGCCAAGAATGTTGTGTAAAATTCAGCTCCTGGTCTCCATTTGCTGAATTAGAGGTGTCAAAAAGTATTGTGTTCATCCTAGATGGCAAGTGTTGAGGATTTTATACCCCCTGATCGATCAAGAAATAGATTACTTGGTACTATGGTCGAGCCTAAGACTTCTTTTACTCGTTAGGACGCCTTGTAATCTGCACCCATCTATATTCAACACCAAACTACAAGTCGTCTTTCTCACTCTTCAGCTCTTCAATCGACCTATTCGCCTATCCCCTTTCAATTATAGGAAATGACTACGCTCATGTTACCTCTATTACGATATATGATTTTCCTTCACTGTCCTCGAATATTCTACCGATATTTTCTAGAAGGCTGTTGTACTTCGTCTCGAGACTCCTAGTAGCCTATGCCTACACAGCTCGATCGTACGGTCACTCGTACCTTGTTAGTAGTGTGGAGATCTACAATAGGGAGACGAATTCGTCGTTATCTCCCTCTAGCCTCGCGCGTTTACCATGCGAAAGATTCGAAACGAAGACTACGATCGTAATCTTCAACAACCTTCCCTCGTTGTTTATGTACTTCCCGAGAGATCTTAAGGCTCCCATATTCATATAGTGCGGAGAAATAGCCAATGTTTCGGTTAGATGCATCCACCATTCTCTAAGTTATTTCCTAAGTTTGATCAAACTATGAAGAGTTTGAAATTTGGCTCAGGCAAGAATCACTAGCTTTAGTACCTGCCTTCCTCCTAAACCGCCCAATGCTAAAAGGGGGACGCAGATCAGGAGTTTGCTTGAAATTTCTTGTTAAGCGCGAAAATCAGCCACATCAAGCTAGGCCCATACACACATCTCAGTACTAGCAGGAACCTACGTACTAAGTTGCTCGTAATATCAAGACCTTCAACTGAGAAAGAAGCTTCAAGATCGAAGCAATCCATACTGTCGATACTAACTCAAACGAATCCCTCTTTGCTGTGGAGCCATTTTTAACGTGCTTGACCAGAATGCAAAAACGCCTCTTGACATCGCCTTTAGTGACAGTGGCAATTTTTGGAATAGAACAAGGCTATTAAAATACCCACAAGACGCTATAAGCTTACCATACTGCTTCTGGATGATGGCAAATGTATTACAGGGAAGGAACCATAGCAACTTTGTTGGATGTTTCTCAGTGCAGTATCCACCTCATTCCAACCACCGCAGCATCTGGGACCCTCTAGTTTGCAAACAACCTAGATGCCTTGACCAAACTTCGCGGCATTCCCCCACTACACGTCATCGTAATTCTTCGGCAGATACCACAGATGACCTAGTGATTGTTCCTGCTATAGCCCTAGATAGTACCATAAGCCCTCTGCTGACCACAGCATACGATGCTTCTGCTAGTTCTCCTGTAAACGTATTTGCGAGTGTCTTGTTTGGCCTACAAAAATACTTGGTTTCGGAAACGCTAGATGAGAGGATCTCTTCCAGTTCACCTCGACTACAACGTAGATTTAGAGACTCCATCCCTCGAAACTTCAAGGGGACTCGCCGAGGGGACTCTAAAGAGAACATTATTCACATCTAGCATGGCAGGTTTCACCCAGAAGACTCTCCGTCTACTCCTGTAGTGGATCTATTCCTTGTGGGCACTTTATTGATATCTCTCGGAAGAGTAACCTCCTTAATTCTCCACATTCCAAATTCTAGAAGACTATGGTTCAGTATGGCTGGAGATATCATGGCGACGGAAGTAGCGCTGTGTGCAGGCACAGAGAAGAGTCACTAGGTGAGAGTAAGACCTGTTAACGGGGAGGGGAGGCAATGCTCGCCTTGTACACACCGCCTCTCCCTTCCGGCTCTAGGCTCGGGTAATATTTTTTGGCATTAATTGACAAAATATTTAAACTGGCTTTTTGTTATTGGTTTCTTCTCGCAAAACCTACATCCTTCTCCAAAAATGTCTACTTCGTCACTTCCCGGTGGAACCCACGTTCTGTCTGGCGTTGAGTCTCAACATCTCCGTAGCTTTTGCACTTCCGAGTCCTTCAGCCAATCCGACCTCGATACATACGCATACCTCCTTCAGAGCGGTCCCCTCGACGACATCCGCAACGATTTCTCGCAACGAGCCCAGAATGGTAACAGTCAAGAAATCTCTGGCCTTGATGTAGCTAGACAATCCCTCGCGGCCATCGCGTATGGTCCCACGAAAGTCCCCCTCTTCAACTACCTCCTCCAACTCACCATTCTTAATCCCTCTTCTCGCACGCTCTACCTCGACATCACACGTTTTCTTGCCCTAGAAGCGAAGGTTCCTTGCGACTCGTTGGACCTTAGAAGTACTTCTGCGTTCATGTATGCCATCTCAACCAAGCCATACTGGGATCCCGAATTCGCTGAGATCATGCTCGAGGCCGATGCAACCGTCAATCGGAGAATAGGTACGGTTGTACTGCTGCACATGACATCGTGATGGCAAGAGACTATAGCTCGGATGGGAAGAAAAAGACCATCGACGCCTTGAAGTGGTTCTTACAGAAAGGCGGCGATCTTGATATCAAAGATGGAGATGGGGTTACACCACGAAGAATCGGGACAGCTGTTGTGAGACTCGTCCCTGGGATGTCTAGGCTGTTAAACGGTAACTCGAACAGCGGCGCTAGCTCTGCTTCTTCGGGACCAAAACTTTGACGAAATGATCCTGCCGGTGTGGAAGTAAAAAGAAATTCAAGGTTTGCTGTGGCAAGAACTAGAGGTGCAGTTTATCCTGACCGAACTGGGTTTAATTCTCCTTCCACGGGAACCGATGGAGAGGTTGCCATTATTTGGAGGAAAATAATGCAATGAACCTGACACCAATTGCGAGTGGTCTAGCTAAACTCATGGGTAGCGATAAGTAAAGTCGCCGACACATGTACGACATTTTACTATTTCCTCTTTCTTCTTAGAGGTTTGTATCATTCGCTTTCACGGTGCCGATATTCTTTGCCTCGGCGCGTTATAATTACGACCCGTTTTCTCTATTCTATTTCTGGAATACTTATTTAAGATACGTTTTTACTTCTTATATCAAGGTGGCCAATAAGAGAAGAGCCTTTCTGTATCCCGCGTGGAAAGGAGGCAACAACCTGGCCCGACTTGATTGGATCTAGATCAATCTTTGTTCAAACACCCATGAAGCGAAATCATATTTAGTGAAATCAACAATCAAACTGCGAATTTCTCGTCATGGTGGTCAACCTATACGGCAGATCGCTAACATATTCGAGTCTTGTCTTGTGTTATTTACTAACTCGATGGCCTACCGCAGGAGACATCGCGGCGGATCAAAACGGCGTTCACTCACTTAATTTTTCTAATTTCATTGATTCAAAATGTCAACCGAGAGCCCTACTCGCGAAAACCACCTCTACCTACATTCCACGCTTGACCATCACCCTCTTCTCTTCAGCATCCACGAATTCCTTTACTATTGCCTCTTTCTCCATCCTATTGATCAAGCCCAGACCTCTCGTGCTCATTTTTGGAATGTCAGTCGCCTCAAGGTCATCCATTGATTCATCAGCTTAAGACTGCGCAACTGGCACGGTTGCACTCCAAAGTGGTGTCTTTTCCTGGCTTAGGCTTTAACGTCTTGGCTGCAATTGAAGTTCGACTTTTGTTATTGGTGGGATTAGGCCTCAATGTCTTCGCCGGAGCTGTTGTCGGTACTTTCTTAGCCGGTCAATTAGACTATGAAGGCTTCGCCTTCGTTTTCAATTTCCTAGATGGTTTAGGCATAGGTGGGACCCCCGAATGGGCATTCTTTGGTTCAAACGCAGACCATTTGTCAGGGAAGGGCCACGACTTGTCAAGGAGTTGCTTTTCCCATAGGGGGTTCGCTTCATTGCCAGCCGTGGCTGCTTTCACTGACAGGTTGACTCCTGCTTCTGCATTGACGTCGACTCACAGTGTCTGTTGTGTTCCATAGACACCGCTAGTATCAGCCATAGCCGTGAAGTCGGCTTCGATGTAGGGAATCCTGAGTTTAGGGCTCATTTCGATACCTTTCCCGAAGGTTTAAGAACTAAGCGAAATTGCAGACTGAGCATACAGTGTGACACCTCCACCAACTTTGGCGTTTAGTGTGAAAGGTATGGCAGTTAGTGCTATGTCCCATCCTGAGAATTTACCACTACCAAGATGAAGGGTGTCGATCTCGACAACTGCGCTGTTTGACAACCCCATTCAAGCACCGAATATGGCATCGACTTCTCCTGCCTACTCTTCCATTGCGAACCCAACGCCAACATCGAGGAAAGCTTCTATCTTATCAAAGTTACCCACTTTGAGGCCTTCGATCGGGATTGAGGTGAGAGTCTTCTCCTATCTTTACTTTTTGGACAGCGTGCCCTGCCCGAGTAGAAGAAATGCAGCAACGACCTTCATCTTCAGGTGCGAGTACGAGAACGCATTGACAGCTAGATCAAAATCAACATGCAGGTGCCCAGTCGTTCCAATTTGACACAATCATCTAACAAGTCAATGCCATTAACCTCAGTCGAAAATAGCTTTCTGTTGAAGTTAATTGCAAGACTCATCACAAAATCTGGCGCATCCCTCTTGATCAACACAGAACTAACAGCGGCCTATACCCCACGTTAAAAATATACGTTTCGCTACATCCTGCCACTCCTTCTACTGAGCCCCAACACCTTAAAGCTCTCAGGCTCAATTGTAAATCGATCACAAGGAATGGCCAACGTTCTCGTTCTAGTCTGCAACCCTCGTAGTTCTCGATCATAACAAAGGCGTTGTTGACTGCATCGCTGGCTTCGTTCCATGAGCTTTTCGCGTAGGCGAAGGCGTCGTTATTCTAGAATTGCAACATCATCGACTGGGCACGGCAGCCGACGGTGGTGAGTATGCCATTGAAGCGCCCATGCTGATGAACTCATATTCTTTGAAATAGAGTGTTAGGTTAGCGAATATGAAATTGTCGCGGCCTGTTACAATCGTTAGTTTGTATTTTGGGAAGGAGATGAGGCATTGGATCGTACCATGGCCGCCCCAGTAGAAGGGCTCGTAGTCAACAAGTCTAGGTCTGAAGTATCGGAACCGGACGAGTATGTGAATCGTTTTGCAAGTCGAGGTTTCCTAACGAAATGTTCGGATGCTAGCGGGACTAGTTGAAGGGCAAGACCCTGAGATAGTATGGATAGGAAGATGAATGGTGAAGGAATGGCACTGCTCAACATCAAGCTAAACTGAGCAAGCCATTTCAACCGCAGTGGCTGAAAGCCCAGTATCAAACAAAGAATGACCAGTTGGATCAATATTATGAATGGAATGAGCTAAAACGCAAGACATTGACAAGCTAGAGTCGAGGACTTAGACAGCACAATAAAACTAAGAAACAAACAAACAAACATTGCAACGAAATTTACAAGACCAAGTGAAATCTCGATATACTTCAACCCCTAACTGAATTGAGGCTGTGAAATATAAGACTGCCACGAAGAGCAAACTCATAACGTACATTCTACAGTAAGTACCTACCTTAATCGTACTAACTTATTAAACCCCTATACTCCGTACGGAGTATTAAGTAAAGAGTGTCGGCCGACGCTATCCGGGGTCGTGATGCGCTTAAGTAAGCTTTTCAATGCGCATTTAACCTCCAGCTCATACTAGCAACGCCACGATCTAACGTGCGCGGGCGCAGCGTTCATTTTCAGCCCTTGGCTTTTTACCACAATTCCACTTTAAGCAGTCAGGTGAGGGAAATCGCTTTTTCTTACATCTCACGTAATCAACTCCACGTTCCTGGTGTCCCAGCCAGCTGGAACTTGTAAGGTTGACGCCTCTACCCCTGAATTGACAATATCCTCACATATGCGCCATTCAATCACCAATCGCGGCTCCTAGTAAAATGAGCCAAAGCACGGAATAGCCGAATGAGAGTGTTTAGTCACCTATTTTGGTGATCCATCAATCAGAAAAGACACAAGTTGGGAAGAAATCCAGAGAGATTGCAGATTCCTGTGGCTTTCACCATAGAGCTGAGAGAACCTGCTATACTTAATACAAACGAAGCGATGAGATTGCAAGGCTCATGCTTGGTGGGAGGGTACCTCGCCGGTCCACACTCACACTTGTCGCATCCTAGTCGTCAAAAAGCGCAGCGGAGTCTTCACCTATTCAGGTCCTAGTGTTGATCGTTTGAGGCGGTATGTATATAGAATGTACTCCTCAATCGTGAAGGGTTCTTCTGCGAGCCATCTACTTTTCGCTTCTGTAGACCGTCACTCATTCAGGCCTCTCATTATTCTTCGGTACCACTTCATATCAATACTTAATCCATCTTTAAGATGGTGAGGTTCGCAGTGTTCTCCCCTTTGGGATTCGCTGTTATTGCACTCGCTTTACCTCATTCACCCCCTTTTCTCAATGCCACTACTGTCACCATCCACGTGAACGAGACAACGACAATTTGTCCCACACCAAATCCGACACTCGCTGTAACATCATTACTAGAGGTAGTCCATTCTACCGGGTCTTCTCCTGGCGTATCTCCTGGACCTTCGCCAGTCCAAGGAGGGCAGGCCTCTTCGACAGCAGAGGCCTCCTCGACAGCAGGGGCCTCCAATGGTCAATTGTCCTTAAAGAGAGATTGGGATATTGATGCATCAGACTTCAGTCAATTGGATCCGAAGAAGTCATGCCGCATGCTATATGCGAAGGAACAGGTCCCTCTAGGCGAGAGTAAGCAGATGACTTTCTCTACATTCAAATGCGTTCCATCAATCACTAACAAATTTCCCTCTTAAGAGCCGGCAGAAAACGAACCCTACGCATGGGTCAACATGAATGAGACTGAATACCCGACCATACAAACTGTCAACTCAAAGTACTATAAAAAGGTTTGGTGTGACCAATCTGCGGGATGGATCAAAATGGCTTTCAACTCGCCGGAGGCCTATAACCATGCATGGAATAGTTGGCACGACGATTCCAGGGCCAAATGGGGTGACTATGTCGTGATCACACCTGAATCCTCCTGCAAAAACTATGGAGATACAAGCCAGCGAAACTTCATCCGAGCCATTTCCGAGGTGCGAGACGATAGTTCAATGACAATCACTTGCCAGACAAAAGATATAAGTTTCGGAACAACAGTTGGAGACGAAAACCCTACCGAGGTCGAATTCGAGAACTTCAATCAGCCAGATGTCTCCGCTCAAGCAAATGAAGCCACCCAGAATGGGCAGTTCAATGACCTTGGCGGAGAGGTCCTAGTAGAACCTAGTGGTGACTCTGACTTTGATGAGTATCGCGACGCAGTAATCGGGCGAATGGATCTGGCTACCTTGAACAATAATACTCTGAATCAGTTCAATCTTACCCTCGAGGACTTTTATGGCGAAAACGACCTCCCGGACCTTGTTGCACAGAATCTTGCTAAGAGGAGGATCGGTGACAGGATCAAGAAAGCATTTAAGAAGGTATGTCAAGGTCCCGTACATCAATGTAAACAGCCACTTACTGTTTTGTCTGGTTTAGGTTGCACGTGCGGTCTCCAAAGCTGTTACAAAGGTTGTCAATGTTGTCAAGAAGGTCGCCAGTGTGATCGTTGAAACTGCAAAGAAAGTTGGCGACGCTATCGCAAAATTCACTACCATTGATAAAAGCTTGAACAAAGATATCGACTTTGATACCGCCAGGCTGGGACAAATTGTCAAGACACCTTTCAAAGGTAGAGATGGATACGAGCTTTTCCACGCGGAATTCAGCAACAAAAGTCTCCCTGCAGGTGTCGAGGCTGCTGGCACCTTGGATGTGTTTTGTGTCGAATGTGGGGTCCGAGCCGATCTCAAGCTTCGTGGCAAAGTGATTTTCATTGTCTCACGCTTGAAGTTTGACGAGGGGTTCATTGAGGTCACCGGCAACATGGGAGCGGGCGTGGGATTGGGAATAGTGGCTGACCTGACCTTGACCAAAGAGTTCAAGAAACAAATCACTTCGATCCCTTTGACGCCCTTCTCGATTCCCAACATATTCGTAATCGGTCCCAAGTTTGATCTCTCCGCCGGGGTCGAATTCGAACTTGAGGCACAAGGCCAGCTTCTTGCTGGCGTTCAACTGGACTGGCCTGCTGTTTCTGCTCGAATGGATATAGTCAATTCCGCAAGCTCTTTTGCAAGTGGCTTCAAACCCGTGGTCACTCCAGTCATAGAGGTGGAGGGATCCATCACTCTCAAAACCACTTTCTTTCTGGAAGGCGCTCTTGGAGTTGGCATTGACGTCCTCAACGGGTTGTTCGACAAATCCGTGGAACTGATAGAGAGACCGGGGATCTTCGTCTCTGCTGGCGTTGGTGCTTCTTTCGACCTGGAGACTGGTGTGGGAGGATTCGGTGACAATGACTGTCGCGGCGTCAACATCGCAATCGGCCTCAGTAACGAAGTCTCGGTTAACGTCTTTGATATTGACGCGCTTAGCACGACAATCGATGAGCAATCCATTGAGCTTGGCAGCAAATGTATCCCTTTCTTCCGTAAGAGAGACGAGTATGATGTCAACGGTTCCGGCTACCCGCTCATTGACGGACGGCAGATGCAGACTCGAGCCATTGGCGATACCACCTTTGAGGGGGGAATCTTGACGATGATGACAACTCGTGACGAAGACCGCACTTTCCGCCTCCGATACTCACCTAACGGTAACACCTATGCGGTTGAAGAGGACAAGGTCCCCGAGGAGGAGAAAGCCTCCGAGTGGTCTGGCTGGTTTGCCTCTGATCCCTCCGGCGCCTTCATCTTTGGGGATTCACACAGCCGCGTCTATCATGGCTACACTGACACTCTGATCGATTTTGGCGTCTCCCGCCTCCGTCTACACAAGCCTGACCAGATGCCTAAGACGGCGCAACCAATGGTTTTTGCTTCTATCATTCCCGAGGAGGACATATCTGCTGTCAACGCCTCGGCACCAGTTGCTGCTAACTCCACTATTTCACCTGAGATGCCATACATGATCATCAGCGACATGGGAGGCAACATATATTTCCCCATTATCTGCGTCTACGACGGCACGGTCTACCCAAAGATGTTTATGGCCAACGACACTGTTTCCGGTGTTGAGACACTCATGAGCAATAGTCCTGAAATTCTCCGTACAGTGACTGGTGCAAATATGAAGGAATGTGGCTATGTACCTTTGACGAATGGAATACTTGGGAAAACTGTTGGCACCTTGTCATCAGAGGCAGAGTAGAGGACAATCATCGCTGTTAGGGGTTTCGTAATATGTACTAGTATGCTCCCAGTTTGCT
The DNA here is from genome assembly GCA_019669835.1 of Amylocarpus encephaloides. NCBI lineage: Eukaryota > Fungi > Ascomycota > Leotiomycetes > Helotiales > Amylocarpus > Amylocarpus encephaloides. Next base: position 24,999 of record MU251733.1, read on the forward strand.
TATTGGGTTGAGTTTACTCTGAGTTGAGTTGAGCTGAGTTGAGTTGAGTTGAGTTGAGTTGAGTTGGCTTAGAAATGCACGGGCGGGAGAGAGTCTTACATCTAAGTAATCTTAAAGTTATCTAGATGTAGATCTAGATCATAATTAATTTAAAGATTGTTAAGATTCCAAAGATATATCTTGAGAATAGTATACTATACTAGTTACTAGTACGAGTTTTATACAAGAGTTATATTGTGTCGGGGAAATCTGGTCATGTGACCGAGACACGTGACTATACATCAGGATAAAAAGGGGCCGTTTTGTTGTTTTGTAGGTAGGCAGCTTTATAACTTCAAAATGTTCTTTTTGGTTCGTAGCCAGGTCGTCCCCTTTACATTGTAGGCCATTGGCTCTTACACTCCCGCTTAATTAAACCGTCTGGCGGAGGGGGTGTGTGTGGCCATGTCTCTATCCTTGTTTCCTTTCCTTCTCCTTATACCCTCGAAAAATGTATCCTTGTCCAGGCTTCCTTCCTTTGAGAGTATGTGTTCAAAACCGTAAAATATCAGAGAGGGTAATACCGAGTCGGAGAGTAAACATAGAGACGCGTCGAGTAGGGGGTCGTGCCATCGAGTCGAAAGAACAGAGTATCGTGAAAACGCGTCACAAGGAGAGTTAAAACTTCGAGTTAAAGGAGAGAAGAGTCGTGACATCAAGGCGAAAAGAGACGGTGGCGACGCCAGGTCGAAAGAAAGTCGTAAATACACGTTTTCGCGACGCCGAGTCGAATGAGAACAGAATAATAGGGTTGCAAGCCTAGGGATGTATGGCGACAGAGCCCTGGCAACGTCCCTGCGTAGGTCACCTGACACCATTGCACTCCCCCCTAAATAAAACGGGGGATCGCACAGGGGTAGGTTTCCCTCGGATTGGCTATTCACCCCCTGTGCATAGGGGACGACCTTGCTGCGAACCAAAAAGAACATTTGGAGCTGTCAAAACAACAAAATTATCCATTTTTATCCTGATGCCGAGTCACGTGTATTGGTCACATAACCAGGTTTCCCCTACACAATATTACTCTTATACTTAGGGTTAGTGTTTTAGTAAAGTAATTATTAAAATATTTTATTATAAAGTAATCTCTTAATATTATAATACTAAGATATATAATTCGTTTTAAGGTTCTCGTCTATTATAAGCTGTCCGTACTTGAAGAGAAGAAAGTCTCTTAGCTAATAAATTTAAAATTAAATAAAAGGTTTTATAGGATATCTGCCATTACCCGTAAATAAAATAACGGTGCTGTCTACTATTACAGCATTTGTTAGATTTAATTCAACCCCTTACTTCGTAGTGTCAATGCTCGAGGATGGAAGTAAACTTCGACAGCTGCGAACTCTACAAAGAATTAAATACTCTTGAAAATTCCCTATCATCCTCGACTAAAAGTACAATTGTCTGTTTACTCTGAAACCAAGTACGAGAAGTAAATACCACCAACAAAATTACACTCCATGAACTCCAAGCACACACTAGACACTGCAGAGGAAATATTTGTTGAGATCCGGAATTATGTATCCGAAAATTAGGAGACAATTGAGCCGCAGTAGAAAGCTATCCTATCCAAACTTTTCTCACACGATGCTTAATGATTGTGTGCCTGCGAGAAATTTCCATAGTCGGATCTGTGCCGTTTGCCGCTATTGTCGAATTGCTGGGCCTAACAGGGGCCGTCAAATTCTTTGGTGAGTCGGCCGCTATTTCGGGCGAACCAACATCCTCAAGAAATTTAGGGTTGTGTGTAGGGTCGTTGATATCAACATCCTACAGCCCATGTTAGCGTCATGGCGGAGGCTATATAAAAGCAAGGCTCTTACCTTCAAACTATCATCATCTCCTTCCCCTGTTGTCTCTTTCACTGTTTCTTCATCTGATCCGGTCTCTTCATCTGATCCGGTCTCTTCATCTGCTCCGGTCTCTTCATTTGCCCCAGTCTCTTCATCTGACCCAGTGTCTTCATCTGATCCGGTCTCTTCATCTGATCCGGTCTCTTCATCTGCTCCGGTCTCTTCATTTGCCCCAGTCTCTTCATCTGACCCAGTGTCTTCA
>MU251734.1:0-36535 GCA_019669835.1 Amylocarpus encephaloides
CACTCACTCACTCACTCACTCACTCACTCACTCACTCACTCACTCACTCACTCACTCACTCACTCACTCACTCACTCACTCACTCACTCACTCACACTCACACTCACACACTCACTCACTCACACTCACACTCGCCCACACCGTACCCACACGGTCTCCTCCTCGGATTCCTGCTCCCCGGGCCCAGTCCAGTGACTCTCGTCATTGCCAACCACCCGAGTTCGACAGGAGACCCCATTCCTTCCCCCCCCCTCCACCCAGAACCCTCCGGGCAACTCCCAGAGCCGCTGTCCGAAGCCTCGACTCGAGAATCCCTCACATCCGCAAGCCACATGCACATCTGCACCTCCAAGCACCTGCACGCCCCTGGCCGTCTGGGGATTTGGAGGGGAGCCACAAGTCCATCCCCTACCTCGCTGCTTCCCCTTCACCTGGACCTTGATTCACCTGGACCTTGACTACTCACCTGCGTCTCCTTCACCTGGACCTTGACTACTCGCCTGCTTGACCCAAGACCTTGTCTACCTCGCCTGCTTCTCCTCCACCTGGACCTGGCCTGCCTCTCCTTCACCTGCACCTGGCCTACTTCACCCACGTTCCTCCTTTACCGACCCCTTCCTTCAGCCCTGTCTGCATTTGCATCTCGTCCAACCCAGGACCACTTGCCTACGACATATAAGCATATAAGCATATGAGCATATGAGCATATGAGCATATTTGCATATTTGCATATCCCACCATCGTCCACCCCCTCCCCCTCCGTACACATACCGCCCCCCCCCCCCGAAACTGTCGCTGTACACCTCATCGACCCGCCCCCCACCGACACACCAAGCCAGCACCGGAGCGTGGGATCTCCTCTGCTTGCCGCTGGCCTGTCGTGCATCCCACTCCTCCTCGTCTTTCTCGTCCTGTGTCTGCTGCTGTTCGGTGCTAGCGTGGATCGGGCGTCTGTCTGCTCACCTCCTCCTCATTCCTCTCCATCTCAACGGCTGGCTTGGAGGATCCCGCCGGCATACGGGAACCATTAATAGACCCCCCTCACTCGTCATCACAAAGCTTTCCCCTCGACATCCTCTTTTGCCGGAACGGCTTTGCAATCTACCGCACGTCACGTCTTATATCACCTATATACATACATCCATCCATACATACATACGTGCATACATACATATATACATACAATCCATCCATGCATACATACATTCACACATTCACACATACACACACACGTACATACACACATATATACACATATATATAGCAATCGTCGCTCAGCACTTGAGACCTCAGCCCGCCATCCATCTTCTCCTTCTTTCAGTTAGCCGCCTACGGAGCAATCAACGGCGGTCATCGTACGATTCTCTTCCGGAATTCCATCCCGTCCCCAAGCATAGATCTTTCCGTCTCTGCATACCACCTCCATCTCCGCATCCTACATCCATCTCCCGTTCCCTCGGAATATCTCACGTAGGTTTCGGTGCCAAGGGACCCGGAGCTCCTAGTTGCTCTCCTCCAGGATGGAAGTCTCCCCAGAGCTCGTCGATCAGGTTCAGGGGAGCGACACTCAGAAGCCCGAGAGACCCCCTCCTGTGGAGGATCCTGGGTCCAAGTCTCAAGGTCGAAGGAGGACCAAGACAGGATGTCTCAGTATGTCAACCCTCACCATAGATTCTTTCACCTCTCAGAAATCCACTGACAGCCCACTCCTCGAACTTCAGCTTGTCGAAAGCGCCGCATAAAGTGTGGTGAGGAAAGCCCAATTTGCCATAATTGTATCAAATCCAGGCGAATGTGTGAGGGATACAGCAAAATACTGAAATTCAAGGAGCCTTTCAACGGGTATCGAACAACTCCTACCGCTGCCGCTTCCCATTCTGCCAACGCCCGGATTGCCCAGCTGCAAGGGCCACCCGAGCCTCCTATTCGTACATCAAAAGTCAAGAATTCCTCCAAATCACAGCTCAAATCAGGGAACACTACTCCTTCGTTGACTGTAACAACGGGGACTTCTTCAGTCGACAATACAAACAGGTACGCCTTCCAGAAGAGTGTGACCCAGGACAATTATCCTCAAGCTCGACGACCGTCCGTGGCAGTCGTCTCGACGTCGGATACGGTGGACCGCTCGCATATCCCAGAAGCAAGTTTCAACCAGGTGCAGATACCGCACGGAGTTTTCAATCATCAGATCTCCCCCATCAAACAGGAGCAAGTAGAAAAGGATGCACAGGTGTCGGTTCAGAGTCTTCCAAACTGGTCCGCTGGATCAAGCAGTGCGTCCTTCTCTGCCGCACAGAAGCGTTTCCAAGACGCTAACCAACAATTCCCAGCATCATCATCAGCAACATTTTACCAGTCCTATCCTACCCCGCAAGATTGGACACCCCCAGGGAGAGCCGCCTCGGTCTCAGATCACTCCATGGACCAGAGAAATGCGAATGTACAAGCAAGAACTCACCAACCACGAATCTATCCCAACGAACATGGTCAAAGGAGCACCATCCACCAGGATAGCCAAAGTGCGAGGCATGAAGATTCATCATACCCCCAACTGATAGGATCGAGAGACCGTATATCGTCTCTTGCCACGAGGTACATGTCCCGGGAAGAGGAGGAAGAAGAGGACCCTTTTGACCCTTTTGACGTTTCCGATGAAGACACTCTGATGGAAGAGGACGATGGATTCGCCTGGCAAGAAGTCTCATACAGTCACCACATCCAGAGGAATGATCTCGGCATCCAAGTCGTCGGTGCTCTGTTAGGGCCAGGCCAACGATTCCAGGATCTTCATCCACGATCGATTACTTCTTTCATCGATCGCCCGGATATGCTAGCTACCTATGCTCCTTCCATTCAATCGTCTCCACTGAACGACCCGATGACCGCCAGGATCTTCTGCCACTTTGTCAACGTCACTGGGCCTTGTATCTCGATGTTCGAACGAAACCCGGCCAATCCTTCACTGATCTTTCAAGGCCAGCCCGTGCCATCATCTCAGCATCACATATGGACTTGTAAGTCATCCCTTCTCATCCAAATTGGCCCAGGTCGGCTGTTCTTGAGTGATCCACTCGAGCCCATGATCATCATTCCGTCCGGAGTCTAACCTCGAGTCGCGGTAGATACATTTCCCACTCTAGCTCTTCAGAACCCGGCGTTGCTGCATGCGATGCTTGCCATGGCCAGTCTGCATATTGCCAAACTTCAAAACGGGCCTGTCACCGCTTCTCTAAAGCACTACGCAATTAGTCTCCGGCGAGTTGGCAAGTTGCTCAATCTCCCATCACGACGGAAACAACCCGCCACGCTCGCCGCGGCTCAGCTGCTTGCTTTCTACGAGTGTTGGTGTGCCGATCACCAGAAATGGAGCAATCACGTCCTTGGCGCACGACAGCTAGTTCGTGAGATTGACTTCGTTGGGATGACCAGGCAGATCAAGCGCATCAAGTACCAAAGGCGCGAGGAACAGCGCATGATGCAGCATCGAGCTCAAAGCGGGGACCCCAACGATTATAACGATGATGGAACTCGATATCAAGCATACACTGACGATGTCGATGAGAACATCATTGGCAGGTTGATGGGTACCCAGCTTCGATATGACGAGTTCGGGCAGGTGTTGGAAGACCACCAACCGGAGGACGAGAGCCCACTCTCGGAGAGGGATATCGAACAGTACGAGTTACAAAGAGATCTTTTCTGGTGGTACTGCAAACAAGATGCGTATCAAAGTGTGCTCGGTGGGGGACGTCTCTTGTAAGTCTTCTGTCTGTGCAATCCAATCAAGCTAATCTGAAATAGCATGGAGTACAATTTATGGAGCCACTGTCCACCAAGAGCACCAATTGGTCGTCTCCACGCAACGTGAGGGACATCCGACGGTTTATTTGCAACGCTAACATATTCCAGATATGGAACGTATGACCATTTGATACTGCTCTTTGGTCGTCTTGCCAGTTTTGCCTCCAAGGATCTCAAGAGGAAACGACTAGCCATGAAGGCCAATGGTGGTTGGAGACCTCCCGAGGCAATGCAAGCCCGACAACAAGCACAAGGACCAGGACCAGAGCCACCAACAAATCGTCGAACTCCTCCAGGGGGCCCACCTCCAATGCCGGGATTTTCTGGCATGTATCCAGATGTCCATGATGCCGAATTTCCCATGGGTTTCGCGCCTCAAAACACCTCCGGGTCAGCCTCTCCACATTCGAGTGGGAGCGAGGAGGTTGATCTCGCAATCCAGTTCGCGGAAGCCGAAGAGGAGTGGGCAGACATCCACGATGCCTTTGGTATACTGGAGCAGCATTTCGGCGAGGACTTCCAGGCTCTTGAACCCGAGTTCTCCACACCGATACAAACACCATTTGGCCCGGCCCTCCAGTACCGTACCTACGGTATTGCTGGTATCTGGATGAACTTCTACATGGCCCTGATCGTCTGCCACCGCGCTCACCCTTGCATGCCACCTGCTGCTATGATGGCAGCAGGGATCGCCGCTCGACAGACCGCTGACTACGCAAGCCGGATCGCCAGGATCGCTCTTGGGATCGCGCCTGAAGCCAGAATCATGGAACTAGTCAATCCCAGCGTCGGCGCCGCGCTCATCGAGAGCACGACGGCTCTCTTCGTCGCCGGCGTCCAGGTAGGCAATCCCCTCCCCTTTCCTCGCCACACTCCTCGACCCAACTAATCACCCCCAGGTCCAAACCCTCCTCCAACGCGCCACATTAATCATCCACCTCCACCACATCGCGCGTCTCACAGGCTGGCAGACCGCGCTCGCCATCGCCAACGGCTGCGAGACCTCCTGGCTTAAATCCGCCGAGTTCGGCAGCGGACCGCCGCACACTCGTTTCGATATCGACACCCTAGTGTCCTCGCCAACCTCCATGACGGACGCGAGGTTGGACATTTGGGACACGGGACGCAGGATTGATAGGGCGTTGGCGGGGAGGACGCAGAGTCAACGTGTGGGCATGTTGAATGAGGGTGGGAGAGTGCATTATGCGTTGGGGGTGTTGGGTGTGGAGAGTGATTTTGAGGGGTTGGAGATGGGGCATGATGATGATGGCATCTATATTGGGAAGAGATGACATGGTTCGATGTCTTACCACCTACTCTCGCTAGATCATGATATCAAACCTTCTTGAAGCGGATACAGTGGTAATCCCATGCCTCGGAACTAAGTGCGGATTGCGAAACGGGACGGGGGGGGAAGGTAGTTGCGGTTGTGTGGGAGGGGTTTGGTGATGTGTTGGGTGAGGTTGATCAGGTGGATTGATGCTCAGCGCTTGCGCGGTCTGACGGCGTGGCATGGCATAGTGTCGATCTGGTACGATTCACAGGCACGGCACCATGGGAAGGAGATCGGAGAAGTAAGTGTAAAATTGCGATGTTTCTGCTTCCGGTTCCCCCCTTGCTTGGTCGCGAGCCAATCTCTTCACACGACTAGTTAACTCTGCCAGCCCTGCTTGTCCAGGTACCATCCCGGAACAGGGGATTATGAGGCTCTGGGGGTGGTGTCTCTGAGATGTGAGATAAATGTCCACTTGTGCTTCGCATCAAGATAAACAAGGGATCAAGCCATGGCCCCTCCCCCTTGAAGCTATGATTCAGCCAGTCTTTTATCCTAGGAATAATATCTTAGTATCAAACTGAATACTAGGCTCTACGGCTGTATAGTATTCCTCTGAAAATCTACCCTGGGGCGTCTTCAATATCATATGAAGCGTATAGCATTAGCATACGGATCATACGTGCCTTGGTATTATACCACTACTGCACACCTTGCACATACAGTAGGGGAACGCAGCAAAGAAGGAACATGGCAGTACGGGGTTGAGCCCAAGGTGCAGCGACCATACTAGGACGAGCGGATTAGAGGACAACATAGTAATTGGACGAGGAAAGTGAGATGGAGTGTAAACTTCAATTCCCAGCGTCAGTCCGCAACTACCTGCCCTCGGATGACAGGCTGAGGAGACTGCTTGGAGCAACCGAGCCTCAAGGGGGGCCTCGATCCAGCGCGTGACGAGGAAATCCTCACCTAATCTCACTGCAGGGCCCAGATGTCGACACGGAGAGGAGACCCGTGGCCATGACCACCCTCGCTTCGCCTTCCCGATATCGGGGAGGCCGGTGTGCGGGATGGGGAATCAACTCTCTTGCCTCTCTTCCCGACCCGTTCTCCGAGACCGAGCACGACTATAGGTGACTTCCTGCGAGGGTCTGCACCAGGTGTCGATTTGGATAGAATCACGTGCCTATTACACGTGACCACCCCCTGAACCTCGCCTATTTCGGTTAAGGAGAGATCTCACGCTCCCTCCCTCCGTCCCTCCCTCCTTGGTTCTCCCTTCTTGAACAGAACCAAGCCTATCTCCCCAAACGCCCTGGCCCCAAGCCAAGCCAACCCGTGGCATTGGCTCGCATCGGACGGTAACAGGGAAAAGGGGGGAACGAAAAAAATCCCCCCGAACCCGGCAATCCGCCGCGCATGCCGTGGTAAGGTCGACGACCTGCGCTCAGCGGATCGGGAGAAAGGAAGAACCTCCCCAGTCCGGAAAAATCACGAGCGGCTTGCGGAAATCGAGAGGGCTTCGTGTCATTCCTGTCGTCGAGGAATGTGGCAACGTCCCCAGCGGAAAGCTCACGTGAGTTCTGAGGAGCCTACGATGCGTACACCACTACTCCGTAGCGGACGCCGTCCTCCATGAACCGACTCACCACGTCCCGCCACATTCTCACGGGTTGGATCTTGAATCCTAGTATTGAAATGCCAGTCATCGCAGGAGTCCGCCGGTCAGAATACATGGATCGGCGCAGAGGGGCGACGGTCTCTATTTGAGTGGTGGGTGGATATTCCTGCGTGGCTTCATAGCTGCTATGTCTTGATGGAGTGGCTCGGGTCGTCAGGGGATATCGGCCTTGGGTGTGTTGCGGACATGGCTCTACATGCCGGCAGGAGAAGAACGGATTCGAAGATGGCGCATTTGCGGGATTTGCCTGCCTTGGTCTATGACGGCCGCGTCGATAACCCGAGGGAATGGACTTTGACGAAGAAGCAGTTGTCCTAGCTACAGGGGTCATCTCCACGGGTCGAGACCTACTGTGTATACATGGATGGCGTTGAAACCCCCGTCACCCACGGAGCCTATCCACACGCCGCTGATGATCTTGATCGAGGAGGTGCACTCGCTATTCAATATGCGACGCTCTTTGCCGTGACCTCTCCTCGCCCACCGAACCCCAGGTGAGAAATCGCCCAGAACAGGCCTAGCCGTTGTGACCACAGCGAGCCCGAGAAACTTCGATCTCGTCAAGTCCCGAGGTGCCGATGTTCTCTTGGACTCAAATGCCCCCAGGCGCACAGAGAAACCACCATTCACGAACCCCCCCTTGCGCTTTGTCCTGGACACGATGTCCACCGAACCGCGCTCCAAAATCTGCATCCCGAGGCACCCCCCAAAGAATCGGCGACGAGCCCCACCTCGTCGCATTGCCGCCGACGGACACCACACGCGGCCTCGAACCGACGTGAACACCCAAGTCATTTTCGTCGGTCGCACACGTCTCCTGGGGAGGCGTTTTCAACGGTTGGGAAGGATTGCCCCCGTGGGAAGATCGCTCTCACTCCAATGGCCGCATTCGGAGCTCGGGCGACACCCCGCTCGCGGATGCGAAACGCAAGCCTTGTGCTGCGGCCCTTCGCGGCAGTGGCGCCTCAGGGGATCTCGGCTGGGTGGGTTTAGATGTACGGAGGAGGCCCGCGTGCGGGATCTCGCCAATGACAAGCAAGCAGAATCGCGGAACTCTCCACCAGCACGACCAGTGGCGTTGAGATCATACACAGTATACAACCTACAGGGGTAAATAAATGTAAAATGACGCGATAGCATTTGACCAATAGCGGACCGTAAAGAGTTATCCTGACCAGGTGATTGGTGCTGACTCTTCCGAAAATCAGGTGCTATGACCTCAATTTTACATTTATTAAGGCCTGTAGTTTGTATACATACATACCGGAAGTGCTTGGGATCGACCTATCATCCATCCATCAACTTGGCCCTTCGTGCTAGAGGCATCCATGGCAGTGCTCTGGTCTTCTCTTGAAATCCAGCTACGAGAAGAAGCCGAAGCAAGCCTCGTTGTCCACCAACGTGATGACCGTGAACCCCCCCCCCCTATTATTTAGTCGAATCCATCTCGCTTGGCTTCCCGGGTCCGTTACTTTCGACCGGGCTCCCTAATTTACAGTGGCTTTCTAGAAGAAGCATAATCGTATCCTAGGGACTGCGATATAACTATCTGTAGCGTTTGGACGGACGGAGAGACCGAAATCACCAACGTGACGACCGTGAACCACCCCCCTATTATGTAGTCGGATCCATCTCGCTTGGCTTCTCGGTTTCGCGCACAGACGCGTACAGTCGAAGTGTGGCTGCAATATGGGGCAGGGGTACTTCGTGGGGGGTCTCGAGGTAGGGGATTCTAACCGTGCGAGTCGGTCTGCTCTGCGTTGGGTCGACGCGCTGGGAAAGCTGCGGGTGGGGGGCCATCGAAGATGGACGGGATGCCATCGCTTCCCTGGCATATAGCGGATTCGCAATCATTGCAGATGTCCATCACGTGGGGTTTTCCCTTCCTTGGAACTCAATTGCTCACCAGCTTATGACCAGTCTCTGGCACGCCGAGTGCTCTGGCCGCGAGAGGAATGCTACATCTTCGTGCAGGCGTTCACTACGCCAACTCCACGAAGCGAACGGCACAGTTCAGTCCCACGACAAGGATAAGATCGGCAAAGCGAATGCAGCACTCAATGCTGATTTCGGACTCGCTGCAACTCGAGCGAGATTCACCGCCAGGAGGCGCAAGCGACCAACGCCTGTTTCTCGTGGGCTTCTCAATCCACGGGTCGCTTTCGCACTCTCACGTCCCCGGAAGTCAAGCTGTAGAACTCTGCTACAGCCAGCTTTCCATCAACCGCAATCCAGCCAACAATCGAGGCTCCCCTCGCATGGTTCCGCCTGATCATGAAGGTTCGCGCGTGAAGGCCTCGCTGAAGTAGATCGAGTGCCAGGAAGCAGAAATCTACTTCCTATGACTCGATGAGTCGCCAAGACTCTGACTAATAGACCTATCAGGGCCTTCTTGGGGCCAGTCTTCCCTCGGTTGTGGGATGGCATTGGAAGCGATTAGTACCAGGAGCTATATCCTAAGATATTTTGTCCGCCTTCCGACGTTAGAGTGAAACCAACTGCGATTATTAGTATGAATACGTCTTTATAAAGTCTCCTTTAACACCTCCTAGCATAGGAAAACAGGCTGTCGGCCGGATAAGAATCCTAGAGCTGTGCTACGATGGTTATCGAAGTCTCGAGATCCCTCTCGAGCAACTTGCCATTTGAAGTAGGCCTAAGAAAGAGGTTGGAGACGTACGCCAAAGTCACAGTCGGTTCAAGTGGGACATAACACCTAGGGAAATCTTAGGAGCAGGAGGGAGACTCCGCCAGGAGATCGTTTGAAGCAAACTCTATTTAGAACTTGATTCCTATCTCGACGGTAATGGTTTCTCCCCTGTGTCTCTGAGAAGGAGTTCCCCCGCTAACTCTTACTTGGCCGGAGTTAGGCGCAAAGTTCTGACCGGACACAATGGTCATACATCCGAATATTAGCTGCCGGTGCTTAAACTATCTTCTCAGGCCATCCAGCTCAGCCTGTACACCTAGCTAGCGATGAATGCTCCGTGCCAAGGCCCTATGACTCTCTCTCTCTCTCTCTCTCTCTCTCTCTCTCTCTCTCTCTCTCATATGCACACACCGTCGCGGAGAGCAAGCAAGAAGATCCGGAAGCCGGAAAGATACACTTATGACTGTGAGCTCAAACCCGACTCGGAACCCTTTTCATGGCCCCCGAGGACGAGCTGGATCGAACGCCACCAGATCCATGCCGGTGAAAGAAGCCCAGTTGATTTGGGTTCGCAGAACAGACGGGATTCCGCCCTGGAGGTTCCTATTGCGCTCCGCAAGACCGAATCCCCGTCGCGACAAGTCGAGATTATAAATTTAGTCCTTGTGCAGATAGCCAAGGCTCCACTTTCTGTAATCGAAAGTAATAGCTAAATAATCGAGATTATACATTTAGTCCTCGTACATATAACGAAGGCCTTACTTCCTATAATCGAAAGTAATAGTTAAATAATCAAGATCACAAATTTAGTCCTCGTACACATAACCAAGGCCTCACTTTCTGCAATCAAAAGCGATGGCTGAACAAGCATCGATGCTTCTCTGGGCTACTAATGGTCGACTATATAAAGCGCAGCGTCTAGATTTCTCCCTGATTCCAAGACTTGCACGCTCGTTGATGCTCAAAGACCCAGTCTAAAACTACCCGTGTGAGATCTAGAGAGCAGCCTTACGGATCCCATCCCATGATGACGAGCATGCATATTACTTCCGCTCCACCACGGCAACCTCGGTGGCGCGCGACGCGGGACTATACGTCCAAGACGAAGAATACTCCATGCTAGCAGAATTTGCACGAGACATCGCCCTGGACCGACAATCCCGACTGTGCCGGGACGGTATATATAGTTGAGCAGGCATCTGTACGTCGGGAAGGCCGGCGTCCGTAGACGACCTGGGATGGGGAGTGCGGGTCCAGACGCCACGCTTCGAGGAGGGAGAGAATCCCGCGGAGCCCACACCCGGACCCGTGGAAGCAGAGGCTGAAGGGCATTGCCGCCAAATGCAACGGCATGCAACAGCAACCGTCCCGCCATGGATCAACGGTACAGATGCTTCTCTCTTCCTGCAGGATTCCCACAGTACGCGACGAACCACCGGGTCGGCAGAAAAGAAGCAACATGCGCGCTGGACGTTGGAGCCCAACGGGATTGTGGCGCCGACTGGCTCGCTGAGCAGCGAGTTGGCAGCTGGAGATCCGACTCCCCCACGTCAGGCCGGCCAGGCAGGACGACCTTGTATAATTGCATCCCGGTCATTCCCCAATCGGGAAAAGCCCAGAAGACTCCTTCACCGGGCCACCAGGACTCGAATGCTCATAAATCCCCCCACCCTTTGGCAAGACTGGTGATCTTGCGAGAATCCGAGTCCTTTTACGATCCTCTTCCGGACTAGGATACTCATAACGAGGATCTAAGTCCAGGGAGCTCTACCCTTTCCGACTCGAGGATTCATTTCGTCCGTATTTGTACGGGTTTCGGCCGCTATTCGGGTACGGTGCTGGTTTCAAAGGGTTCAGAACCCGCTTTTCATGTATACCAGCTACCTGGATACCTCTTTAGATCCTCGATAAAATCAATCTGTTTTCCATGCCACGGTATTTGAGTCCTGCAAAGGCCTAGCTTTTAGGACTAGAATGCACGCACGTACGTCTAGGGGACAGGATGTTCAAGTTGGGTATTCCGGGCCTGAAAAGGAACCCATGTGAGTATTCCAGAGGGCTGGAAGATATAGGAGTATTCGAGTCCGGTCTGAAAGCCTGATGAGTGTTTGCGCCTCTTCTTATTCCTAAATTTGTCCTAGGCGATTTTGATACATTCCGACGCTAGAGGTGTAGGTATAGCTACTATTCCGATAGCGCAACTCATTGACGCTGAGGTATGTCCTGCCACGCCATCACAACTCGGAATGGACGAGCTAAAGAAACCTTCCACGCAGATATTTGCCACCGTGGATACGGATTCCAAAAAGGAATTTCCTGCTTCGCGATTCGGCATCCCTTCCTCTTATATCGTCCCATCCCTCGACGTCAACTTGGATCCCCAGATCCACGAGGCTGCCGGTGATAAGGGGGAGGTTTTATTTGGGCTCTTTGACGGGGGGACTCGGTGAAAGCTGGAAGCAGCTAGCTGATTGTGGAACGTTTGTTGGAATTGGAAAGCGAGATATCTCCGCTTGCGGGATGTGGGAGGTGGCGGCTTCAACAGAGGAACGACATTTACAGTGTTGGTCCTCACAGGCCTCTTGGGTCGGTAAGCAAACTCCACAGGCGGGTTTGGCAAAGGTACCATCTTCTGTGATTCCTCTGCCTCTTTCATTTCTATGCCAGTACAAAGCGGCCCGTGTATAAGCGAAAAGGAATACATCCAACTTATTACGCCTTACAGGCTAGGATATATTCCCCAGAATTTCCTTTAAGATGTAAAAGCTAACACCCGCCTATGTCGTGTCCAGCACGATCGAATCTTCCTGCAGTTCAGAAAAGACTTATATCCCAGTTGGCTGGCTTAGGAGGTCTTGGCAGAAGTCTCTCACGACGATGTTGACAACTCGGTGCGAAGCATTCTATCGCGTTCCGGATTGGCCAAGTCACTCACGCGACACCTGGTCAAGGATCGAGAAGAAGAGAGTGCGAGCGTCCTCGTAATCGGCGGAGATGCTGGGAATGATGATGATATTCACTCTGCCATCTCGGCACCCACGAGGCCAGCAGGAGGCATTGTACAAGCCGCCATGAGCATCGATGAGAGCAGCCTTATATAGTTACTCTTTGAAGTCCCGACACAATGCTAGGCAGCGCTTTTAGCGAAATGCCGTGCGGTACGTGGCACAACGGCAATAGGCAAAAAGCCCAGGGAGCACGGAACTTACGCAACGCACTTGTAGGAAGACAGCCAACTTGATTTCCCCCCTGTGCTCAGCTCTACCACTGACAGTGTTGGAACGGCTACAGAAAGCCATCCCTGTGCCGCGAATGTCTTTGAGATCCTTTGGTTCCTATCGGATGAGTATTGGTGTGGCTGGGGTTTCGGTTGGGCTGGGGATGATTTCCGAGGTCGGTCTCGTGCAGAAAATCCAGAGATAGAAGCCTGGCTGCTGCGGAAAGGTGTAGATCCATTCAACCAGGAGGAGCTTCTCCAAGTTGCCGATCTTACGCTGACGCCACCGATTGTTGAGTTGATCCTTCCGAGGGGGGCGACGCCGTTGGCCGAGCGCACTAAGGTTATATGGAAGAACATATATCGACGTGTCTTGAGCTACACAGATTCCAAAAATCCATGATGCTGAGTTTATTCCTGGCACTGTAGTCCTTGAAGATTCGCGTTGCTCGTTCCTTGCTGGAGGGTTTGCTGGCTCCGACCAAGTAACCGAGGCGGGCATGACTGTATCGAACAGTGAAATTTTCCAGGTGCCCTGGCTACAGCGTTGGCCGGCAACGACAGTCCTAAAATCCTAGGTGAAAAACCAAACGATACGATCTAGCAAGTGGTCGTTAATCGGATTGCCGCCCTGCTCTTGGTCAACTCAAAGCTACTACAGAAAGACATCTTACTAAGTGATTTTGGAATGGAGTCCGTGCTCACAACAGAGTTCGGGTCTGACATATTTCTGGTATTCCAGACGGAGGTCCCTTTTGCTATACTTATGGTCAAAAGGACGACATTGAGAATGATGCGGAGGTGATTGGAGAGAAATTGTTGTGAAATATAGGAAGTAGAGACTAGATTGGGTATGTAGGTAGTAAAGTTGATAATTGAGCCTAGTTAGGGATTCAAGTTTCGAAATTGTTAAAATGAAAGGTGTATACAAGGCATACTCCTCTCTAAGTTTATGAGTAAGACATCCTAGGAAACTTGTATCAGAAGTGGTTAGACGAATGCGAAAAGGAGTCCGATTTCGTTCTCACTACCGATAACAACCAATGAACCCACCAGGCCATGTTTCGCGGAGAGGGCTCTCAGTGTGCACGACTATAACTGTCTCTCGTAGACTCAGATCGCAAAGATATGAATAGTCCGCATTCGCATCTTGCTCATTATGGTGTATATTATAGATGAACATCCCAACACGCTCGAAGGCACCTGTACGAAGTACCGCTTGAAGCTTCTGAGATGGCCAGACCAAGGCCTTCGATGCGTGGATGAGTTTGAGAGCCCATTGCGATCGGTAGAAACAGTTCCGGCGTCCTCGTTTCATCAACGCAGTCCGGTTCATCATATCCCTCGCAACGAGAGTGGGTGCCAGGCCAGTCGTCCGGGTCTGCGGTGAACAGGATGACCGCCCCAGTAGATGATTCAACACGATGCCTGCAGATCCTGCTAATCTCAATAGGAATACAAGAAAACAGAAGACTTGGTTGCAATGCCTGGCGCGCATCACTGCGTATCGACATGGTCTCCCCAGCCCGAACGGTGCAAATAGGGCCCGGGAAGTTGTTGTCCGTGGTCGAGTCTGAACGCCGAGATTGATGAGAGCGCAGCGAAGATATTGACAGCTCCGATCACGAGAGTTGACTCCCGCTTGTGGAAGAGAAACAATCACGAAAGCCTTGGGAGTGGGAGGCGGCTCTAAAGCTCAACCATTACCCTCACGGCCGGAACTCGTTGGCGCTATATGAATGATAGACAATTCAAGCACCCTGCGGGAGCAGAAATGAGTATAAACTGAGTCTCGATGTACGTAAAACGAACTTTAAGGGAGACTAATTGGGCGGTAAGTCTCTTTCCTGATATCCTTGAATACCTTCGAAACAATGATACTAGCAAATGTTACCGCTCCATCGGGATGGGAGAAGTGGCAGTGGCAGGAATGGCGACTCATCCGAGAGCTTTCTCTCGATAAATATTTTTTCGTTCATGGATATTGAGCAATATGGCTGAGACAAGTTCTCAGCTGAGGTGCACCTGGGGAGATACTTCGCTTACTTCGTAGTAATGCTTGCAAGGAGCAGCGCCCTATCACGAGGTTGCTCTCTCCTACTCTATCCTAGTATCTGGATGCCACCCTTTTACCAACACTCGACGTGGTGACATGCAAAGATAAAAGTTCACGGATAAGTATATGAAAATGCCCATGAGTTGCTCGAGGAAAGCGTTTGCTATTTTCTAACCTCAAGCAGATGCCAAAGCCTAGCCTTATCTCTAGATTCAAAATGTCATTGGCTTCATACACTTCTCACCCCTATCACCTCCTTTCTCCTTAAAAGCACTCACTTAGCCTTCAATCCCAAATCACGATAGAATGCCTCCGTACTTGGCTTCCGACCCAAGAAATCCTCCAGAGTCTTCATCTCCTCTTGTGATCCACCCTTCTCTAGGACCATATGCCTGTATCGACGCCCTTCTGTAGGGTTCATTGGGTCCTTCTTAAAGACCGAGTAGAACATATCTGTACTATACACTTGAGATGAGAGATATCCGTAGTATCCAGCATCATAGCCACCGATCAGATGACCAAAAGTGGCCTGGCCGTTGCCCCAGTCACTGGGTTGTCCCAGTGACTCAGGTCCCTTCATGCCCGCTATCTGGAATCGAAGGTCGTTGTACAGCTTCGCAAGCTCAAACCCTTCAGCCTCAGCATGAGATTTAGGTGTGTGGACTGTCATGTCAAAGATACCGAAGTGAAGCTGTCGGAGATTGAACAACGCGTCGTTCACATGCTTGACGCTAATTTGCTTTTCAATCAAGTCATCGGGGATTTGCTCATTGGTGAGATAGTGTTGGCTCAATGATTTGAGCTGGGATGGAGTCCAACACCAATTCTCCAGCATCTGACTGGGCGCTTCGACGAAATCGCGGACAACTGATGTACCATGGAAACGGGAATATTTTGTACGGCCAGCAAGGTCGTGAATGCCGTGACCAAGTTCGTGGAACAGCGTTACCACTTCGTCGTGTTTGAGGAGAGAAGGCTTTGTGGCTGTAGGTTTGGAAAAGTTGCAGACGAGGGCCGTTGCAGGGTAACGTCGTGTCCCGTTTGGATAAAGGTAGCCAGGCTGGAGAGAGAAGTTGGCAGCGTGGCCGTACTTTCCAAGGCGGGGATGTAGATCGAGGTAGAGATATCCTACGAAGCCATCGCCTTCACCTTCGTCATCCCAGACGCTGAAGAGCTTGACGTCCTCATGCCATGCAATGTCATCTGCCTCGGAGGTTTCTACATCTTGTCAGCAATGGTCAATTGCAACGCTACTGAAGGACTATACCTGAGATCTTGGCACGCTCCTTCCCCACGATTTCAACAAATGCAAAGCCAAACAGCTCTTCGAAGATGGTAAGCATTCCCTGAACGGTACTTTGCAAAGGGAAGTAATCCGCAATCTTCTGCTCGTCGATCGAAAACTCCTTTTCAACCATCATCCTCTGGTAGAATCTAGAGTCCCAAAGATAGTAATTTCCATCATTACTCGCTTCCATTCCTCTCGACTTCAAGTCCTCGGCCTTGATTTCCATCAGGTGTTCGATTTCCTTCTTTCCGCCGGCAGTCAATTGGCTTCTCAAATCACCCAAGAATTCGTTGACCGTTTCTGGCGTCTTAGCCATCTTATCCTCTAATCTGAACGAGGCATGATCTTTGTATCCTAGAAGTCTGGCGGCTTCATCGCGAAGAATGATGGCTTCTCGGAATAGGGGTGCGTTTTGGTTGCACTGAACACGATTAGCGAAGGTCTCCTTTGTGCGAGGTGTGCGCCTACCTTGTTCTCATTCTGAATGAACACCTTCTTTCTCGTTTCCGAATCCTTCGCAAACTTCAGAGTCGGGAATAAGTCTGGATACTTGAAGCTCAACTTAATCTTTCCCTCGTTCTCTGCAGTCCCCTTCTCCAAAGTCGCCAGCACATCCTCCGGCACACCATCCAGCTCCTCTGGCTTAAACCAAATCCCGCCATTCTCCTCATTAAGGTTCTTCTGGAACTCAATCTGAATCATGCTCAACCTCTTCTTTATCTCCTTAAACCGATCCCGCTGCGGTCCAGCCGGTATACCCAGACCATTCCGAATATAACTCTTCCTCTCCTTCTCCAACAGCCGCTGGCTCTCCGGATCTAGCTTCTCCTTCTTCTCATACGCCGCATCCACAAGCTTGAAGATATCCTCTCGCATGCTGGCCTCGATATTGAACTCATCCATGATCTCCTCCGCCTTGCTACTGGCATCTCGCAACGCTGCGTCAGTCGATACAGCTTGGTAGAACCCGATTATGCGACTGACCAACCCCGCCGCATTCTCATCCTCGGCCATAGGTAGGACGACATTGGCGAACGTCGCAGTCTCAGGAGTGACTTCCCTCGAGATCTTATCGAGCAGCGAACGCGTACCATCACAAAGACTCTTCGAATCCTCCAGCAAGCTCTTCGGCGTAGCAGTGAAGAGCGGGGGTGCCTGTGGAGGCTTCTGATACTTTTGAGGCGCCATCGTGGAAGTCAAGAGAGGTCGAAAAGGTGAAGGCGAGGTAGGATAAACGTGAGGACGGACTTGTTGGAAGAGGGAGGTCAACCTTGGTCCGAGTCTGGTAGAAGCCAGGATTGCTGAGATGGCAGTGAAGAGAAGGAGTGACAGAAGAAAGGCGCGCAGGCGGAAGGAGGAGAGGATAGCCAGGGTGTGGGGCAGATGGGCCGTTTGCTACGTGCCCAAGGGAAAAGGAGAATATGGAAGGATTGAATGTTGGTAGGGGTGAATAATGCGGGCTCACAGGTTGAAGGTGATTTGTGTCATTGAAACAACGGAGGGGACAGGACAGGACAGGACAGGACACAAGACAGGAGCGGCGTCGAATCAAGCATGCATTTTGCAGGGATGCTCGGGGTCAAGATCTACAGTACATAGGGTCCGAATCCAGGTACGAAAATGCAGTACGACAGAGTCCATACTCTGATATTGGCTTCCATTATCTTGCGCCTGTTGTGTGCTAATAGCATCCCGAACCCATGCTCTTAGGATCTCGAACCTGTCTCCGCCCGCAATCCAGTTACGAGGTTACCATCCAAGATATACGTCCAGAGGAAGCCCCAGCACGCAAACACGCCCCTCGATCAAACGTCAAAATGGCATCAACAAAAATAAACACTTACCACTGTCTCTGCAGCACGCTTCTCCTCGCAACAACACATACGCTCTCGTCACTCCCTAGGCGCTCGTCGTCTGGAAGCACAGGTCTAGACAATGCCCTGATCCTTCCCCTCCCCGCTTCCCCACCAACTTTTGAGGAGTCGTCCGAAAACAACGATGATCTGCCAGCTGAGGGGTACACTATCTTGTTGGGTCTGAATCGTGACAGTAGACCTACGTTGATTCGTAGGGAAGATGGATTTGAGAAGCGATATCTTTTCAAGTGCGAGAGATGCAAGGCTGTCGCTGGGTATGAGATCTTGGGAGAGAGGGAGGAGATGGATACAGATGGAGATGGTAGAGCGAACGCAGAGTATCAAGGACGCGCGATGTACCTTCTTCCTGGTGGGATGATGAGTACCGAGATTATGAAGAAGGGCGGCAAGATCGGAGAAGAAGAGGTGGATGTCAGAAATGCTCGGGTGGCTGTCTTTGAATAGAGATAGAAGTCAAGATAGGGTGGTTTTGGCGGCGAAAATTGGGAATTTGAGCGAAGGCGTCAAGGAAGATACCACAATTCATACTGACGATGCATATTCAACATGCAATTACAGCTCCATACGGGTATGCCATGCAGCAATCCAGTAAGGGAACGAACATTCCGAAAATATCCACCACGCCTTGTCCCTGCTAGAGAACATATCCCATACAGACATAATAACGCCGTCCAGCCCTGTGTGATAATCACAGCCCCTATCCATGCCGTGAAGTGTATGTAGAAATTTCATACTACCATGTTGTAGTCGTACCACTCGTGTCGAGCTTGCTCCGCGTCTAATTTGCGAGAATTGTTCGTACGAGGTCTGTAGATTCAAGTTAGCTAGATGTCCCTCGATTGCCTCGCAGCTTTCCCGATTGCATATTTGCCGAAACCTAGACGGTTGCTAACGTACTGGTGTAGTTGATCTCGCCCGAGCTAGTATCAACTGCCTTCAACAGCTCGTCGACCTCCTCATCACTCATCTTCTCTCCTAAGTTCGTCAAGATATATCTCAGCTGTCCAACGCCGATGAATCCTGTCATGTCCTTGTCGAAAACCTGGAAACCGCGGCAGTATTCTTCCGGCTCGCCTGGATCACGGAAACCACCTGGTCTGTTGAGGATCTTGGAAAAGGTCTCGAAGTCGACTATTCGCGTGGGTATTAGAACCTGCTCCTATTCCTTCTCGATGCATAGAGCAGAGGGGACGTACAGTCTGATCCAACGTTCTTCTCCAAATCCCGAATCTCAGAGAGCGTTGGGTTCTGTCCACAAGCCCGCAGTAAATCTCCTAAGCTATCCAGCGCTACACGCGAATTTCCCCGCTTGTCAAACAGAGCGAATGCTTCTTTGTAATTGGTAGAGGCCTGCGCATCGTAGGTAGAATTATTAGCTGTTGCACTCGCCATATTGCTTGGTTCTCGAGGAGCCTGTATGTGTGATCAACGGGCGCAAACGTCAAAGAAAGGATGTGGTGGTGATGGAATTAAGGTTGACGCAGAGCGCTCAGAAAGCTTTATTCCTCGCCAGAGGGACCAAAAGGGGATTGAATGTAGTGTGTCTGTTTGTGAATGGATGGTATGTGGTGGGAAACGCGGTGGTACCGCAGCAATCGCCAGCGTAAATAGAGGAACTCGAAACTCCAAAAGACCGAAGGAAGGGATGCAGGAGAAGGTGCTGATCACAACAACTTGATCACGCTGGTTCGCGGCTTCTTCCAGCCATTTGTTTGTGGCGAATTCCCGCCCAATTTCAGTTCAATTTGTCTTTGGCGCCCGAAGGTTCCAGCCGGCGCATATGGCATAAACAGAGCGAGAGAACGAGAGAAGGGGATGCGTACCATGATTGTTTGTTTTCTTGCGCGTGACAAAAGAGGATGTTTGGAAGTGACGATAAGCAGAGAGAAAGGATGATGGGTTTTATTTAGTTGAAGGAGATTGTTCGTTGACTGGTCCGTGCCTTTATGCATGGCTTGAGCCGATCCGGGCATTTTGGTTGCGAGAGGCAACGCGCTTTCAAGCTCGAATCGAGTCGGTTGAAAGGATAATTCAATACGGAGGATGGACCTCCCCCTTTTTGGAGCATGATAGATTCTCACATAGTTTGATAGAAAGCGGATGTCGCTCGAAAACCACAATGGCCTTGAAACTGTTTCGAAGCCGTCTGCCAGCGCAACCTCCTGGAATCCTGCATTTCCTACTTCTTTCTTGCTAATAGAATCACGCTCCCCCATTCACTCTCTATCTCAAAGTCCCTCCAGTCACCCCCCTTCTCCGTCCATTCGGGTTCAACCTCCAACATCTTTTCAAACATTGTATCCACGATATCACCCTCTCCACCGTCCTTCTTCGGCTTCCGACCAGGATGATCCGCGGCCCAGTTATGATAAGCACTGAATGTCCTCGCATATCCTTCCATCTCACCAAGCGTAAGCCTCCTGTGCATTAGAAGCTCCCCTATACCAGTCCGTGGTCCATCGGCCCCAGGTTCATACTCAATTCTCTCAATATCCTCCCAATCATTCTCTGGGGGGACGACAGCCCGCAGCTTGCCCTGCAGGATGTGTCTCCCAGGCTGTTCCCAGTATGGGCCCATCGTATGTTCACCGTAGCAATACTCGTCAAGAAGCTTTGTCGCCTTAGGAAACTCAACAAAGGAATTGTCTTTATAACCCCAAAACGCCAATGTTCCACCTCTCCGCATCTTCCTGGAAAGTTCCGGCCAGATTTTGGAGTAGTCGAACCAGTGTGCTGCCTGACCTGCCACAACCATATCTAGTGACCCATCTTCGATAAAAGAGAGGTCTTCTGCCGACGCCTCGCGAAAGGAAATATTTGAGAAGGATGACGGCGTAGATGATATTGCCTGTTTGACCATAGATGGCGAAGGGTCGATGCCCATTACACGGGTGAACGAGGGAGCGAGCTCGCGAGAAATTAAGCCATGTCCGGATCCTAGGTCAAGGAGGAGTGATGAGGGACCATTGTGGTAGGCAAGGACAGTCTTGAACAGTTGAGATGGGTAGGCCGGTCGGAAGGCAGCATAGGATACTGCATTGAAGCCTGCTTTCCTGTGTCTTGTCAGTGATGGTGTCCTAGGAGAGCAGAGAGACCTAAGAGAGTCCTACGAAAATGTTGTCATTGCTACGGATATGTAAGTTGTGGGATTTGAAGTATTCTTGAAGTGATATCTGGTAGTTGAAGTCGCGGCCAGGGTGTTTGCTTGATCAACAAGTTACTACTCTAGATTAGCAAGTAATAATGATTTGGCATAGCAACAGGATGGATAATTCTCCATTCGATTTATATGCTTCGCCCAATTGATCTAAAAAGTAAGATCTAGTCAGCTGGAAGCAAATATCACAAATAATTGAGGTGTCGCATCGTCATGTTTTCACAATCAAGGGCCAACAAATCTGCGATGTCGGAATTTCGGCTCAAGATGCCGAGGTTCACGCCAAGTCCGGGGTCCGACTCTGACTTCCAAATATCCTGGTGACGTGATGCTCGCAGAAACATACAATACTGTAACAATTTCAAAGCGCCTCCCTTTATCAATTTCTTGCCACGGTAAAGATCTTACTACCGTGCAAGGAGATCAGAATATTACATGCTAAAAAGAAAAGTCGTAAAGATGGCATCAGAAGCAGCAGCGCGTACCTTCTTCTCCTCCCCGCATTTCGCGGTCGTGGGAGCTTCCTCAGACCCCACCAAGTTCGGCCATAAAAGTATATCCTATGCTTTCACATCGGACCAGAACACTACTAACAGCTCGCAGTATTTACATGGTACACGCAACATAACCTGTCTGTCACACCTATCAATCCTTCGTCATCAGAAATCCAAGCCTGCCCAAAATGGCCCGCTCTTGACATTCAATCCTACCCAACCCTTCCAAACCTCTCTGCGCTACCTAATCCAACAGAGACTTCGGTGTCCATCATAACTCCTCCCAAAGTCACCAAGAAGGTTTTAGAAGAGGCGAAGAAGCTAGGAATTCCTGCCGTCTGGCTACAGCCTGGAACATTCGACGACGAGATCCTGAACTTCGCATTCAAGGAATTTAAAGCAGGGGTCGGGGGCGACGGTGGTGACGGGTCAGAAGGCTGGTGCGTACTCGTTGATGGGGAGAAGGCCGCAAAGGCAGCGGGGAAGCAGTTCAAACTTTGAGTGGCGTTTGATGGAATACAACTCAATAGGCGCATTTACACAACAGCGGTTGTTATTGGAGTCTGGCGTTTAACATGACCCCAATTCAAATTGGAAGATCTGCATTAGATGCTTCTTTTCCAAAGCCACCGTCTACGCGATCTGGATTCAAGGTTCTTCGCCGGGAAGGATTCTCTGGCTCATCCCATGATCTGAGGACCCGATGCATGAGTGGCGGTTGGAGTCCATCGTTCAACATGACAGGCTTCCTAACGCAATACTTTACTATGACCTGCCTCTTGCAAGGTGATCAAGCTGCTGTCCCCATTTTTAAAGTTACGTGCCCTGCAGGACATAGAGTTCAACCTAGAAGTCGGACTTCGCCTACCTAAATTTATCCGCGCTTTAGGGGATTTAGCCGACGCCTGGGCTCTGATTCGCTGCTTCGAACAACTTATACAATCGCCATAAGTGCTGGTCTTTATGTCAAGAGCTACTCATATTGTTTCATGTCACTTAGAATTTTCTACTCATGGAAACGTCCTGGCGAACGTTTCTTTCAGTATTTCGAATGGTTCAACATGCTCTGTGTTAGAAAAATAAGGAGATCTGAGAATAGCCAGCCTACTCTCATAATTTTTGATAAAATGACTGTCGTCGTTTTTTTATTCAAGTTCCTACTTATTTCTCAATTCTGTAACGGTTTTCTTGTGTATTGATATCAACCTTACTAGGCGCCGCCGCTAAGATTCATAGTACCGACAATAAATCCTCCTGCTAAGCCTTGCTACCTTTCAGGTCTTTCATCAATCTTTAACATCCATATCATGCCTGCAGTATCACTGCAACAAAATGAAAGTGGTGTGAGTACTTACCGAGGAGGGCTTAGCCTGTTCGATGTGTATACGGCGTTCGAAATTACCTCCAAAAGTGATCTTATAAGAATCGAAGTCTCAAGACTCACGGTAAAGAATCATCAACTACGTAACCATCCTTTAAATACAAAGCAAAGCTCAACCTACTTCTCTATCCTTTGATCGTTTCCAGGTCTCAACTATCCGACTCCAAATGCTTTACTCGATCATCTTCGGCCTAGCTGCCACCACCATCTTTGCAAATGGTACTCCCACTGCCACTCCAGAAAACGCACCAGTGATCTCTGTAGATATCCTTCCCGAAAACATGGCAACATCCGATGATGTCATCCGCTCCACAACCCACGTCCCACTCGACAACACAGCCATCACACTGAGTAAGTCTGAATGCACTTATTATCTCCCTCTTCACAACACTGACACCCCCTAGGCGACCCCACCGCCATGTCCGGCATCTACTCCAACTACGACCTAAAGACCAACTGCGAAATCACCGGCTTCGACCCCAAAACACCAGGCGTAACGCCAGCGCCCATCACGCTCGTCGCCCCAGAATGGGATTCCATCGACTTCGCACCGCGTGTTCCTCTCTACGACATCATCCCCGGGCACGTCATCACGAAGATCAGCTGTAAACCCAAAGAGAAGGACGACGGCGTAATGAGTTTAGTGTTCAAGGGGGATGGGAATTCGGGGAGTCATCAGTGGGAGGTTGAGGATGGAGGGGATTATTTGGATGTTGAGGAGGAAGAATTTACTGCAATCAGCTTCAGCTCCACGAGAGCGGAGGCTAAGGATAACTGTACGGTTAATGGGGAGAAAGATTGGGCTAGTAGTGAAGGGGGAGTTGTGGTTTTCAAGACGCCGGTGAAGGTGAGTGAGATTGCTTGTGATGGGAAAGTTATGGTTTTTCAAGGGTGATTTAGCGGTGGGTGGCTGCTAGGGCTATGGTGGGCCTGTTGCTCTGGAATAGAAGTGTACTTACATTACCGCCTTTTGCATTAGAATGCATTGGGGAAACCGGGTTTAGAGGTGGTGTTAGAAGGGGGAATTCAAAAGACTCGAACCGTCGAGTTTGGCCGACGGATAGATTTCGCAACCAAGTTCCTACCATGCAGCTATTGCCCCGATTTCAAGTTGAACAGTCCTCAAGTCAAAATAGCCAACCTAGGTTTTCATCTGTATGAAGGGGATCCAAAATCTTCGAGATTACGGGCTTTCCGACGAGCAGATCGCGAGGAACAGGACTACCACAGTCGAGTATGTACCCGAGAAGCTGCCGGAAACCTATCCCATTGAACTTGCCGTCGGTGATGAGAGACACCCAGATACCAAATATTTTAGAGACCTAGCCAAAAATTGCGCAAGGACTTGGGATTACCCGTTGGTACTCACCATTTTGGAGCTTACACGAGACACCAACAGGGGCAGAAAAAGAAGAGCAGCAGTGAAGACAGCACGAAGACTAGCTGTACTAAATTCTCTATTACCAACCTATTGCAACCAAGCAGAACGCTTTGGATAAAGGCGAAGTCCCTAATTTCAGAGCTGGGCCGAATACAACTTCCGGGGAGATGCATGCCGACTACCTGTCATTAATTGCTCGAATAAATCAAGACGAGTAAAGGATGCAATGACCCGGTGGTACAAAAATCGCAAGAGGAGGATATCCAAGTAAAGCGAATGAGAAGAGACTTGTGTTGAATGAATGAAGAAACAATGCTGCCAAATTAGAACGCCCCATAGATATTTGTGGCGCGACTGAGAGCCAGCAGACGCTATACTGAGAGGCCGAGCGAATTTCAACCATCGTGGCGTAATGCCTGAATCACCAGGACGCCTCTTCATTCCCACAGAAAAAATGAGAGTTGCGGCCAAATCGATTGCTTCCTTCATTGACAGCGCTTCCGCGATATGGCAAGCCTGTAGTATGATCTAATCGAGAAGAATTTACAAGTGTATACGATGCTGATTCGAGGAGGCAGTTGTAATGGAAGTATAGTACGCGGAAAGATGAAGGCACCAAGTCGACACGAAATCGCGCTGTCGAGCTTTGGCGGCTGATCGGGAGAAATTAGCCGAGATTTCACTGGGAGCTCCACTTACTTGCTCGACATTCGGTGTCTGCACCTCATTGAGTGGCCAATAGCACCAAACAGACGTGTAAGAGAGGTGACGAAAGTGGTATGAAATAGTGTGGCTACAATAAAAGTTTCGGACTCTCCAATTCATCGATCAAACTATGGAGGCTCTATTCATGAACTCGCCGTTCTCTCTAATCTCATCCACTCATCCACCACCCATAGGTAAGACTTAAACACAATATTGTACACTGGAATGAATAAGAGAAAAGTCCACTTGTATATGATGAATCAACCCGCCCACCCAAACAATGCGTAGGAAGCCCATATGTAAAGACCCAAGGAAATTGTATATAGATGCAAAGTTAGATCTATTGTTTGTTGTCCGGGCCAAGGATATCATGCACACATCCGGACGGTGAGCTTGAAGGGGTATAATTTACGGATCCAGGTGTGTATCTGAAGCCATCTGAAATAACGCTACCCTTATCGCTGCCATCATTGTCTTCGTGGACTGGTAATTCTTTGCCACCCCCAATCTGACTACTCATCTCGTAGTCTTGTATTATTGGGAGGGATGAAGTACGTGCGGGAATGGGTTGCGATGGTTGTGAGCGAGACATCTCTGCGTGTACCATGTCATCAACGACACTGGCAGCATTGTTAAATTGCATGAGTTCATCGGTCATTGTCGTTGACGTTCCGTCTTCTGCGTCACTCAGCAAGTTCTCCTTCTCTTCGAAGTCCTCGTCAGCTGAGTCAAATCGACGACCTGACATCAAGGCAATGAGCCTTGAAACACCACGATGTCTAACCGCGCGATAGTAAGCACGTTGGAGATGTCGCTCCTCACGACGTGCTTTACGATCGGCTCTTCTTTTCGAAGTACATGCTAGGTGATGAATGGACAATGCTAGGAAAGCAACGAGGAATACTATAATCGAGAACTTTACAAATTGAATTACCCTTCCGTGACCATGAGGAGGACCATTGCCGAAGCCAGGGTGGTGAGGTGGAGGGCCGTGGTGCTCTCTTGGTGGACCGCGATAGAAGTCTAAAGGAGGTCGAGGACTATCATGCTCGGGTTCGTGCTCTGGAGAATCTGGTGGTGGAGGAGGGCCGTCAAATTCCGGAGGGAATTTAGGCCCTTCTTGCTCAGGAGGTGGAGGAGGTCCTGGTGGGTAGTGTGGGTGTGGCGGCGGTCCCTGTGGGTGATGAGGAGGAGGTCTATGGTGAGGAAATTCTTCATAGGGGATCTCGTCATGGTGAGGAGGGTGAGGATGGTGAGGTCGATCATCATCTGATTCGTGGTGAGGAGGTCCATGGCTAGGGAAATCAAATAATTCCACGAAAGGACTGCGGTGGTGGCGAAATTCGTGGCCCGATGGTGGAGGTGAGTAGAGGCAGACAGGTAGAGGGCTCTCATGGAAGTGCGATCTATGATACGTGGAGTTGCTCTCGACATGATTCTTTCTATGGCCATTCTTTCTGCCATGGAATATACTCTTCAACCCATGGTGCCTTCCTTGGCCATGCTGCCATTGCTCTCCATTATCACCACTGATCTTCCCGTACAAAATATGAGCGGCTTTTCGTGCTTTATCGCTAACAGCCTTTGCAACACATTTCAAGGTATCACAGTCTTGAATGTCTGATTCAAAGTGATGATGTGCGTGCTTAGCGATTTTACGCTCCCTTTCGGTAATAAGATGTTTCAATTCCCAAAGCTGGGCCCGCATCCAGTGAAGCTCGTCGATCTCCTCCGATATATCGAAGTGATGAGGTCTAGCTGGCTCGCCCATTGGCTGGAAGATCTCTGGATCCGGATTCGCGAGCTCCTTGTCTGGGATCGAGAGGTCGGTCTCGATTTTGAGAATCTCGGTTGAGCCAGTTTGTTGGAAGAGAGCAGAAAATCCAACGTTCTCCATTGCTTTACCATCCATCGACTCGATCACAAGCTTCATCAGTTGATAATCCCGCTGCCCATTGATTTTAACACAGTGGAAGGCCCAGTTCGCCAGAATTATGGCTTCACGTTCGGTCTTGATGGGTCCCTTGCCGGTCATAGTGTCTCCCTTGGGGGTCTGAGGCAAAACCTTGCCATCGATTGTAATATTTCCGTAACCACACGCATCTTTCGAGTTGAGGATATCCAATCTCAGTCCGAGGACTTGGTTTGTCCAGTCGTCGTCATGTGATCTCGAATCGGCGGGAATGTCGATGCTAATCAAGGAAAATGAATGATCTTAGAGATTCATTAGTTAATTATACGTTGCCGAGAAAATGTTGAGCCATACCGGAAATTGGCACGTCAACAACGTCATTAAATTGTTCGACTTCTAGAGAAGATGGAATAGATGCTACCAACGCCGGGGCAAGCAGACAAGCAGCTTCGAAGAAGCCGCGCATGTTGACTTTCTGCGGATTAGGCCACCCAAATAATTTGTCGGGGAAAATGAAGTTGAAACAGCTTTACTGAAGCCTAGCCATACGAGAATAGAATCAAGGTAGAAATCACATACAAATGAGAGGAAACTCGAGAGAGTGGGTGCCTCGGGCTATGTGGATGATAAGGAGCACAACTAGGTATCCACCATGAAGTCCACGGAGACCCGATGATGCGGCCCATCGCGTTTTTGGCAAGAGTAGTCGTAATTATTGGGGATTCGCAGATCCGCTTGAAAAGCTTCGCATAGAAAGGAGGTGAGGATTCGTATGCTAGTGGGGCATTCCTCGCTTGGAGAAATAGGGGTGCACTATCTGACCTCTGCACCAAAGTTGCCCGAAGGGAAATAAATTTGTACTCCGTAATATTCCGTTATCTGTAACCCTATTCTGGTACCTCTAGTAGTCGTCTTCAACTGGTAGCTTACGCTTGGTGACGACGACTCTAATACTTAGAAGGCCAATTAGAAGACAGCATAAGAACTGTGAAAACGCACGGACCCGACGAATGGCCTCAAATATCACAACAACAAAAGTCCGGACTCCGGAAGCGACTCAACCCCGTGAAGCGAGTTAGGTTTCATAGACAATTAAATTGCATTCCTAATATACTTCTGCTATTGTTTCATGTCTCAAGACTCAAGATCGCAGCAGTCCAACCACGGGAGCATTCATGAGAATAGACCTAGACCAGGGAACTTATTTGTTTAAAGAGCTTCGGTCGAAATATTCATAGATTCTGTGATCATTCTGAGGTGATGTAAAACTGAAACTTGACCAAGGAGAGACTAATTCAACAGCACTCTCCTTGTCAGCGACAGACCAAAGAAGGACAAAAGGGCTCTTTTCGCCAACGACTAGGAACTATTCGATGTTGGACATGGAGCAGACTCTTGGTCCTCATATGTCAGATGGCATCTCTAGTGGTACCAGATGAAACATCGATTAATTAGTCTGAAGAGAACAATTGATTTTGTTGAGTGTCTACAAAGTCGCACAAAAACATACAAAAAGAACCCCCTCGTACCAATTGTATAGGTCTATGTATGACTTTTGGTCTATTGTAGCGTGGCACACTTGGCTGTGGCTGAACTGATTAGAGTTCTGGACAACTAGAGGAGGGATCTTCTAAAATTACAGTTGTTTAAAAAGTCAACTAATAGAAGCTCCCGCTTGGTAGAATTTGACACTCTGTTCTCTGTGTCCTATTTTGAGCCGTCATTACTTTCAGAGGTTGTCTGATTGTTTATAGGTTTATTGAGGTCGATCACGTGGTAGGCGGTTCCAAGCTGTACGGAGTACGGCAGCCTTTGGCCCTCTTTGCGCAATATCATTCAAGCTCTGCGACTTCCAGACCAACAACACAAATCAATTCCCACTATGGTAAGTTACTTTCCGCGCATTTCTCTATATGCTATGCGGTACTCAGAAGCTGCCCACTATGCCAAATAATCATTACTAATTTGATTTCTAGCTTCCATTAGGTCTTCTCACTGCCGCGCAAGGCCATCCCATGCTGGTAGAGCTCAAGAATGGCGAGACGCTCAACGGACATTTGGTTACATGCGACACATGGATGAACCTGACCTTGAAGGAAGTGGTACAAACGAGTCCGGTACGAAATATAGATCCTCTCTGCATATATTTGCGTTGCGCCGATTGGGGATTGAGCTGATTTGGGGCTTTAGGAAGGAGACAGGTTCTTCAGACTACCGGAGGTTTATGTCAAGGGAAACAACGTATGTTCTACTGCGCGAGGACGCTCTGGCATCCGAAACACATACGACGGCATGTTTCTGACAAAGCGCAGATCAAATACTTGAGAGTCCCCGATGAGATCATTGACTTGGTCAAGGAGCAGCAACAAGGACAACAAAATACAGGATACCGAGGAGGACGTGGTGGATCAAGAGGCGATCATGGCGGCAGAGGTGGCGATAGAGGTGGTGATAGAGGACGTGGTGGCCGAGGTCCAGGGCGAGGTGGTCGAGGTGGAAGAGGGAGGGCTTCATGAAGTGCTCTGATGAGAATTGGAGTTGAGATGTAAGCCGCCGATGGCACCCGGAGTATTATTCCCACCTGGGGAAGTCCCTACAGCTTTCGATCTACCAGGAAATCACAGGCCTGATTAGGGAGCTATAGACATAGCATTGATCAGAAAGGTTGCCATGTCAGCCAACTTGGGTTTGTAGCATGTCGGAGGATTTACCTGCAAATGCCAGCATAGATACAGTATAGTACCCCAAAGAAGACCAAAACAATGAAGCAGTTTACTTGCAACACAAGAACTCCCTTCACATGAATAGATGCAAACTGCACAACGTCTTCCCAAGGTGGAGTGGATTATATTGACTAAGGTAGATGCACGTGATCGAGTTATGTTACCCTACCGCAGTTCTAAAATATCGCGACTCTTGCACATTTGTCTTCAATGCCACCACTTCGCATACCAATTGATGGGCTATGGCGCTGCCTCTGCCCGTCCTTCGAGATTTACAACACGTCATATACTGGGGCCCAGCAAATCATCCCTAAAAGCGCCAGACAATACAGTCAAGTCAACCGCCAGAGAGCACGAACTCGAGCTTTCCACACCTCTAGTCAATTTCGATCGCAAACCGCCACCCTCACCACCCAAGATTCCCAGCCTGGTTCTGGTCTCAACGTCAGGCGTCACGTCAGTTCTTCACAAGTTAACAGGCCGGCAAATGGCCCTTACGATGGCGTCGCACTAACGCACCTCTACGAGAAGCTGCGGATGATCAAAAGTGAAGAAGGTTCATACCAATCCACATTGGATCTGGTAGAATATCTGATAACGCAAAGGGAGGAGGAGCCGGCACTGATCCACTACGACGCTCTGATATGCGCCAACGCAGACGCTGAGAATGGCAGCGTAGCTAATTTGCGATGCTTGCTGGAGGAGATGAAGGAGGAAGGGATACAAGGCAATTCCGCATCTTATCATGCGATTCTTCAGGTTCGCTTCTTCTGCTAGTCATAGTGATCATAGCAGCTTACAATCCAACTAGGTTCTAGCCGTTCACCCCAACTATGTTCTCCGAAGCGAAATCATGAACGAGATGAGGGGGCGCTGGCTGGGGCTCTCCCCAGAAGGATACCATAGCTTTGTTATAGGGCTTCTTCGCGACCGACAATACGAAATGGCGATGGACAAGTTGGAGCAAATGCAAGCAGATCAAATACCAATTCAACCGTGGCTCTACGATATCTTCACATACAATCTGTGCGCGGCCGGAGAGCTTGATCAAGCATATCATATGCTCGTTTATCGGTTCGAAAATGATCGAAAGGAAATTTCCCCCAATACCTGGTACTACCTGCTAGACATTTTTAGTAGGGCTTATCATGTGAATTACTATCTTATAATGGACCGAGCGCTGGCTAATATGTCGCATAGTATGAAGGAGCTAAATTTATATGGTCTCAACGAGTCCAAACTTCGTTTTTGAATCCGTCCGATGGTATCTGTACTAATATCCTCAATCTCGCTGCGCGGTATTGTGATCCAAGTCTTGCGACAGCCACTAGTCGTATTCTCTCTTCGCGCCATACGGTTCTGACACCTTTCCACTACGAATCGCTTCTTGAAGCTTATGTCGGCACTGTGGATCTCCAGACTGCTTTTAAGCTTCTGAATATAATGTCCAAGGCTGGATGCGAGCCAGATTCAGGGACTACACGTTCAATTTATCGCGTTCTTACTGGCTATTCTTCCCATACCCCGTTTCAAGCTTGGAGACGGCTAAAGGACGATTTTGGCCATGGTCACCCGGTTCATATTGCAGCTGCTAATGTTATCATTGAGGCTGCAATTACTAGCAATACCTTTGAACTTGGCTTAGATATGTACAAAGAATTAAATTCTATCTGTGCCATGGGACCCAACACGGAGACATTCAATATCCTGTTGCAGGGTGCTGAGAAACGGAAAATCAAGAAGAATGCAATGTTCCTTGCCTCTGAAATGATAGCCCATGGGGTCAAAGCGGATCATCTCACCTACGATCGGCTTATTATGATCTGTCTTAACGAGGACAACTATGACGACGCTTTTAACTATCTGGACGAGATGGCCGAGGTCGGGAAGGACAAGTTCGAACAGGGTCGGAAGGGCTGGTGGATGCGAAAGGGGACTCTAGCCACGATGGTGGAAAGGTGTGTTGTTGCTGGCGATAACCGTTGGGTACAGATCCTTGAAGAGGCTGTAAGGAGACAAGTGGTTACGCCATTCTGGGCAGAGTTATTTGTCCGGCGGCTTCAAAATGAAGGGAACGGTGTTGCGAGGAGATTCAAGCCTAAATGGCGTGGCAATTCGGGAACGGAAAATCAAGCCAATTGAGGTTTCGTATGCTTCTTAGATACTCCAAAATCGAAGATCGTATCTTGACGACACTTTTCTTCGATGAGGACACACCTCAAAAATGCCAATTACAAGCTGCAACCTCAGCCTTGGAATCTTCCTCGATCCTCCTTGTAAAGCAATGGCCGGCTCCAGGCTCCACACTCTTTGGAGACCATCCATTGACATGTATCACCATTTCTATAACAAGGTGGTCGATCGCGGCATCATCCCACTAGATCAGGTACGAGCACCGTGAGCTCTACGGAGTATAATGGAGCTTCTCGGCTTTTGGTCCAAAAGAATACATGCCAAACTGTGTTATAAGTTGACAGGATTGTTAACAGCTCGGTTCTAGCCTTGTGTTCTAAGCAAATGTTAGCGGTGAATGTCGGTGGTAGTCTAAGGAGGCGTTCCAGACGAAGTGAGCAAAAGAGGTAAAGTAATTAACTACCTTTCCCCAGACCGAGTTTCATATCTACCCGTATCTCGTCCGTCGATACTTGTTCTCTATAATAAGATCTAACGATGAGGGCTAGTGAGACGTGATGGGATGCTAGCGCAGCCTGATCTTCTGGTGGTCGTCCGATTACTTGCCAAATCAGGTTTGTTCTTTCGAAGTCCATAGAGCAATTATGAAGTTTCAGCTGCAGGATCTTCAGGCCAATTTCCTGACAACGGAGTCTCTTGTCATCTGAATCTTTGCTCAATGTAATTTTGTTCTGTTTTTCTGTTCAGATACTGTACATGAGGGTAAATCAAATTGAGTAAGGAGAAGAAATTAGATACTTTTCTACTTTGCTCGCTAAAGCTAATGTACCTCTCCATATCCCAGCAAATTTTATACACGCGAGCTGGAATGCTAAATTTGATTATACAGAGCTCGCAGAAAATCTCATCATGTCATAAATCACCCGACCCTATCGACGCCCTCCTCTCCGCGCTCCATCCGTCTTCAAGACCGCCAATCCCAATTCCTGTCCGAGTCCCTACCTCTACTAGTATCCACCTCAACCGGCCCCAAAGCTCTCAACCCATACCGTCCATTCTCCACCACCTTCCGTCCCCCTGTCGTCCGTAGCCGACTCTCCAGCTTATTCATCGCTGCGTTATTAAACCACATCTTCCACAACTTATGTCCAAACGCCCCCCGCCTGCTCCGATGCGTCCAGAAGTTGCCCGTTCTCTTCCTCGGCTTCGGCCGTCCATGGTAGCACCGCCCGTTATGACATCTCTTGCGCTTTGTGAACATGCCGCACTCGCCGCAGTACTTCAACTTAGACGGCATCCACGAGCGGAGTCGGTTGTGCAATCTTGAGCGCTGGCTCCAGCACTCGCAGTGATCGCTTCGCCAGCCTGTCTTGCACTGGGAAATGTCACGAGGCCGTTTGCAGAGGCCGTTCTCGGCTTGGATTCTGCGGAAGGCGAAGGAGCGGTCGTGGCATGTTTGGCGGTGGGAATAGCGTTGGGAGAATTGGAGGGGTGGGAGGGTGTCTTTGGAGTCGGTGGGGTTGTGGATGCAGAAGGGTTCCTGTTCGAAGGTGGAGAGTTTGTGGATCTGTTTTATGGGCGAGGAGTAGTAGAGAGTTTTACTGTGAAGGCAGTTAGTGAGGTGTTTTGGGAAAGTTGAGGGGAGGGCATACCAAGTTAGGCGGAGGCATATGAGATCGTTTGGTTGACATGCTTCCATGACAAGCCCTTGGATTTCGGCTGGGAAGGAGGAGAATTGAGGGAAGGCGGAAATCATTGCCGGCGCCATCTTTGGAATGGTGATTGCCCAACACGCTGCTCTTGGATGTGAGATCTCTCTAATACAAAGAAAGTGCAAGGCTGGAAATAGCGAATTGAAGAAGGTAGACAATTCAGTGACTGGTTGGGCCGAACATGAATGCTGTGCATATATATTGAGTGGCAATTGCTTTCCAAAATACCAGATGCTTCTTAAATTCATCCTCAGCGAAAGAACCCAATCCACTATATACAATCCTCCTCCTCCGCCCAGCCCCTCGCGTCAGAACCCAATCCCCCAAACTGTGACGCGACATTTCCCAAATTTAGCACCGCGGGAAAGATCTTGACACGCTATCACGAGACTTGCTAGGCAGAGCGTGGTGTTGCCTGGGAAAGGGGGGCGAAAATAGAGGCGAAGTTGTGCACGTGCCCGACCTAGTTTAGGCAACGATCACGTGTGGTGCTGATCGAGAGGTTGGAGAGGTTTGATTGGTTGGCGCGCGGGGGACATGGGATTTGGAAATCGCATGAACTTTTGCATGGTGCGTGACATGAGGGTCGTCTTAATATCTTTTCATACTCCAAGCATTCTGAGAATAACCAAAAAAATGGCAAAAGAAATGGTCCCTGTTAAGGGACTCACTGAGAAACTCCAATCCTAAGATTGTGGTTTGCTCTGTGTCCAGCCGGGATTCAAAGGTAGCTCATGGTGGTATGCATACTTTTATGAACCTGAATCATACCGTTGCGCCATATTGGCGCTTTGACTGTTGATGTTGGTTATTTCTATTTGGGTATATGAATGAGCTAGTCGGTCTGAGAGGGTGTGGCAGAACTAGCGGGTGGCTAGGGTGGCAAGAGGGAAGGGTTCGGTGAGGTATACTGGTATTGGGGTATACTAGCGGAAGAGCACTTGTTATCTTCTAGGAATTTGATCAATTTGCATGATACTAGAGACTGGACATGAAAATTCAACCTCTAAAGCTACTAAACAACAAACAACAAAGGCAACAATAACCCGGCTCATACTAGCTCCATTCTGTGTACTACGTATTACTAAAGTTAACACGGCTTGGAGGAGACAAGGGGGGGGTCGAACACACGAGACATTACCTACGTAGGGACAACCTAGACTGAATTAGAGACTAGACTGAATTAGAGACAATGCTCATATTCGTTTAGCCCAAAAATTTGGAGCGAGGAATCGCCACGTATAATCGAGTGCGAACCACAAGCTAGCATTAATTCTTCTGTCGCAGGTCCTTGTAGAAGAATCTACCACCCCTAGGAAGGCCGTCCTTTGGTGAGATATCATAATTCGGTATGACTCCAATCTACATATTCATCAGCAAACCCGATTGAAGCGATATTCCCAACTGAATTCGGCTTACCTCGATATATCCCAACCGTGGATACACAAGCTCGGCCGGACTCCCAGCCTCCGTATCCAACAACTACAACTCCATCAGCCCCTCGCCCCAGACATCTCCCACCTGCACCAACTCACCAAAAGCTCCTTCCCCTCCCTCCTCGCAACCTCCTCCAACATCCCCATCATAGCCTTCGCAATCCCCCTCTTCCTCCAACTCGGCGCCACCAGCAACTTCTCCACGCCCCCACGAAACGGTGCCGTCTGCATATACGGCGCACTCAACATCACAATGCCAGCAACCGCTTCTTCGCCGGATGTGTGGCTGTGAGCGAGTTGGAGAATGATCCAGCGAGTACCGGTGGTGACTTCCTTGCTTCGATCTTCCCACCAGGAAGTCATGAGGGCGGTGTTGAGGGGTGGGAGGAAGGTGGCGATGGCGTAGGGTTCGGTGGTTATACATGCTGCGTGGACTGCTGCGATGGAGGGGATGAGGTGGGCGTGGAGGATGGGGTCGAAGAGGGTTGGAGGATCCATTTGGGAAGTGATTTCTATTTGGAGTTGTCGGAATCGAGTTGTCGGAATGAGGGATGTGTTGAAATTGGCAAGGTGTAAAACTAATTTTCTGGCGAGAGGGCCAGTGACTTATAAGTTTCCCATCTCAGCATCATGTTGACGCCCTTCACTCGATTGTTTCTGGTCTCTACTTCAAGCCTTCAATC
The DNA here is from genome assembly GCA_019669835.1 of Amylocarpus encephaloides. NCBI lineage: Eukaryota > Fungi > Ascomycota > Leotiomycetes > Helotiales > Amylocarpus > Amylocarpus encephaloides. The sequence continues at coordinate 35,567 of MU251734.1, forward strand.
CGAACTCCGTACGCACCGAGTCGCGGATCCGACTCCGAACCCCGAAAGTCAATGTTGGAAGTAGAGGAGCCCGTTTATATACGATTTTTTCAATAGCCAAACGCTCTGGTGGAATGTCAGTATTTATCACGAGACTTCGGAAATGGAATAACCTTTTCGCGCTAAACTCCGTAACCTCAACCTTACCTCCGATATTAAATTTTCTTTACCGTGGCTTTTCCTAGTGATACTATATAAGAGTATATTCGCCTATTATTGTTTCCGTGTTCATCTAATATACCCGTAAAGGTAAAGGAGGCGCCGCCGCCTCGTACGCTTTTCATATGGAATAAGGAATTAGAATAGTCGTTGATGGAGCTACAAAGAGAGTACATCGAAGGTAGTTATAAGCTTAGCGACAATATATTTAAAAGGCCTGGTTTTATGACACTATATATAAAAATATATACACCTTCTCTAGAGATGTACTTCTCGAACCACACAAAGCTTCCATACAATCGATCAGCTTCTCAAATGTCTCCTGAGGCATGCGCAAGGAGGTTCTAGGTCTTATCATGGCCCTTCCACGCCTGAGTCCCTTTCTCGAGTTTATTATAATAGGTTTCCTTCTAATATTCTACAACCGTAAGAGCGATGAGAGTTGGTAGTGCAAAGCTAGTAGGGTCGTCGAAATCCATGGTGTTGTTGTATGAAGGTAAGTTGTCGAATGCGAAAAGATTTTCAGCTGAGTAATCAATAGATACTGGCATTGAAATACTGGGTTTTGGGATTTCACCTCAAAGCCAGTATTTAAATACTGGATACTGGCATATGCGTCAACCAAACGCTTCGGTGAAGGTCGCATATACGGGTATTTAAATACTGGCTATAGATACTGTTGGAATGAGGGTCTTCAAATGGCACTTGATAATGTGGAGTCTCGATAGTTGAGGTAAAAAAGTCTGATTTCCATTGTCAGTTTTCCCTGAG
>MU251735.1:0-36190 GCA_019669835.1 Amylocarpus encephaloides
ACTATAAAGGTATTAAAAGAATATACTAAAGATATTAAGTTTAATATTATCTACTTAGAGACTTATAAGTTAGTACTTAGTATACTATAGTTAGCCCTCTATAACTCTACTATAGACTAGTAGAAGAAGCGTATTACTTTAGACTACTACTAATATATAAACGACTATATAGTACTTAGATAGAAAGAATAAAACCTAAAGTAGAAAGAGCTATATATAACTCGTCTAACTAATAAGAACCCTACCTAGGCCTTTATACTAACACGAATACTAGTAGTATATAAGAAATATAAGCCGCTATTTCTTAAAGGACCTAAGAATAAGACTCTTCTAGAGTACTAACTATAAGACTATAAGATATCTCTAGAACTAGAAAAGACGTCTAGCTTCGAACTAATATATTAATAATTCGTAGTAGAGCTATAACACCTAAAAGAATATATAGATAAGAACCTAGTAAAGGGTTTTATATAACTATCTATCTCGTTTACTATAAGTCTAATATTATTCGTTCTAAAGAAGAATAGAAAACTTCGTCTATATATTAACTATTATATACTTAATAGTATAACTATTAAGAACTAGTATCTACTACTCTTAATTAATAAGCTATATAATTAACTATAAGAGGTAATCGATTTTACTACCTTAGATATAAGAGGCGCTTATAATCTTATTAGAATAAAGAAAGGCGAGAAATAGAAGATAGTATTTAGAATATACTATAGTCTATATAAATACTAAGTTATACTATTTAGACTTATAAACGTATCTACGTTCTACTAATAGATAATTAACGACTAATTATATAAGTATCTTAATATTTTTATAATCGCTTACTTAGATAATATACTTATTTACTCTAAGAACAAAAACGAGTATATTTAATATATAAAGAAGATATTAGCTAAACTATAAATAGTAAAACTTCTTCTTAAACTAGAGAAGTATAAATTTTACTAAGAAGAAACCTACTTCTTAGGATTTATTATAGAGAAATATAAAATTCGTATAGACCTAGCTAAGGTTAAGACTATACTTATATAGTCTAAACTAATAATAGTTATATATTATAGCTAGTTACTAGAATAAGTAATATAGCCCTAAGGCTTAGTAGAGGCTACCTAAAGTAGGCTAGGTACTATATAGAGAAGCTATAGGTTACGTAATACTAGATTATAGAGAATTATAATAATCTAATATAAGCGGTCGTTCTAGATTACTATAATCTAAGATAATCTATTAAGTACGAAAGTTCTATATAACTTAGTAGTATTTTCTATATAGATAGAAGCTTTATACTTAACTTAAATATAGTATCTTTATACTATACTTAGTAACTTAGAAAGGTTATTAGTCTTAATTAGTAATAGTATCTCTACCTACTAATCTAACCTACCTTTATACTCTTAAGTAATACTAGTTCGACCGTACGTTATATTATATAAGTATAATCCTTTCTAAGATTTACTAACTTCTATAGAAGATTTATATATAACTACTCTATAGTAGCTAAAGTACTTATAAATCTAATAAAAAATAACTAGGACTTTAAATAGATAATAGAAGCCTAGAATATATTTAAGATACTTAAGAAACGCTTTATATAAGTACTAGTTCTAGTTATCTACGATTTAGAACTAGAGGTAGTTATAGAAACTAACGTATTAGACTTTACTCTTAGGGCTTATTTAAGCTAGAAATATAATAGAAAACTATAACCTATCGTATACTACTCTTAAACGTTCTCTTCTATAGAACTTAACTACGACGTATATAATAAAGAACTATTAGCTATAGTAGCCGCCTATAAGTAGTAGTAATACTATCTTAAAGAAGTAAAATATATAATCTAAGTATAGATAGACTATAAGAATCTTATATCCTTTACTATAATAAAGATACTAAATAGATAATAAGTTAGGTAGTTAGAAGAGTTATCTACTCTAAAACTTAATATTACGTATTAGAAAGAATTAGAAAATATAAGAGCTAATACTCTTAGTAGACGATAAGACTACTTAGGTAAGCTAATAGAAAGACCTAAAGCTATACTTAAGATAGAAGCTAACGAGTTAGAATATAACTATAAACTTCTCGCGACTCTTATAGTAATAGAAGATAATAAACTCGTAAAACTAATTAAATATATATATTAAATAAACGAATATACTACGAGAATACTATAGTCGCTAATAGAAGACTTTATTTAGAACGAAGTAGATATCCTCTACTTTAAAGGACTTATTTATATTTCTAGTAAAATAAGATAATACTTTATAAAGAAATAGTACTTACTACTAGTATACGAATATTAAGAAATAATAAGAACCTTTAAGAGGATCGCTAGAGATTACTACTTCCTAGAAATAAGAAAGTATATCGAAGAGGTAATAGAAGAATATAACTTATATATAAAAAGTAAGATAAACTAACACGTACTCTATAGACTTCTATAATTACCTCTAATATTATAATAAGTATAGAAATTAATTACGTTTAACTTTATTATTAAACTACTACTATCTAAAGAACTAATAATAAAAATAGTATTTAATACTATATAGGTTATTATCTCTATAGACTTCTATAATTACCTCTAATATTATAATAAGTATAGAAATTAATTACGTTTAACTTTATTATTAAACTACTACTATCTAAAGAACTAATAATAAAAATAGTATTTAATACTATATAGGTTATTATAGATCGACTTACTAAATATAAGTACTTTATACTATATAAAGAAGAAAGTAATATATAAGAACTTACGTATATATTTCTTAAGATAGTTATAAGCTAATATAAGCTACTAAAGAAAATTATATTTAATAGAGATAAGCTCTTTATATCTAAGTTTTAGATGTTACTAATAAACTAAATAGAACTTAACTATAAAATATCTACTATATTTTACCTATAAATAAATAGGTAAATAGAGAGACTAAACTAGTCTCTAGAGTAATACCTACGTAGTTATATTAATAGAAAATAGAGTAATTAGATAGAACTTCTTCTACTTACTTAGTTCGCTCTTAATAGTATAAGAAGTAAGACTATAGCTATGTCGCTCTTCTTCGCTAATTATAGCTTCGAGCTAGAAGTCTATCGATAACTAAGAAAGAATAATACTAATACGTAATAAGTAGTAGTACTTATAAATAAATTAAAAATATTATAATAATAACTATCTAAGAATATTAAATTCTTAAACCTAAGAATTATAAAATATAGTAACCGAAAGCGAAGTATAAGACCTCTACTAAAAAGAGAGAATAAAGTATACCTACTACGTAAATATATTAAAATAAAACGACTAAGTACTAAACTAGATTTTAAGAAATTAGAACCTTTTAAGATACTAGAGAAGGTAGGGCTAGTTAATTTTAGGCTATAGCTACTCTAAGAATTACGATTACACCTAGTGTTTTATATTTCTCTACTAGAACCTATACTAGAAGTAATACTACTAGTAATAAATAAGAAACTCTAGTTAGAAAACGATCTAGATATATATAAGATAGAAAAATTACTTAATATAAGAACTACTACTATAGATTAGTAAGAGTACCTAGTAAAATAGAAAGGGTACGAGCTAGAGGAAAACTCTTAGAAACCTACGTAAAATCTAAACTATCTAAACCTAGTTCGATAGTTCCTATTAAAAACCTAGGCTATCTTAAGAAAGAAGACCTAACTCCCGCGGTCTTATAAAGGCCCGAAGAAGCTATACTATTTTAGAAAGATTCTAAAAGACCTAATAACGTCTTAGGATCTAAGATAAAACTATTAAGAAAAGTAGAGGCCTCGTCTAAATTCGCGATAGACCGCTCTAGACTTATAGCCTTCGTCTACTTCTCCGCCTCCTTTATATCTAACTCTTCTAGAGTTAAAATACCTAACTTAATTATTTTTTATTTACGCTCTTCTAGCGCTTCTTTTATTTTTAATAAGCGTAGAAGTTTTACTATTATTTTCTTTTACTTATTACGTAGCTTCTTATACTAACGATCGATTAACGCCTAGTTACTTATTATAGATAGTTTCTACTAAAAGTTATATTTCGCTTAACTATAATAAATATATTTAAAATACTAAGAAGTAGTCGTACTTACTATAATATAATAATACTTTAAGCGAAGATAGAAGTTATAAGAGGACATTTCTTTAGTAAGAATAGACCTTTCGATTTTTAGAGTAAGAGTAATTTATTATAAGTATTTAGAGGGCTTATTAAAAGATATATTTAGGAAGGAAAGAAGAATTTTATTTAAAACGTTTATAGCCTTAAGCTAAAGTATAGAACGTACTAGCTAGAAAGAGGATAGTATTATAGCTAATTACTAGAATAGGTAACATAGCCCTAAGGCTTAGTAGTAGCCGCCTAAAGTAGGCTAGGTACTATATAGAGAAGCTATAGGTTATATAATATTAGATTATAGAGGATTATAATAATCTAATATAAGTAGTTATTCTAGATTACTATAATCTAAGATAATCTATTAGTACGAAGGTTCTATATAACTTAGTAGTATTTCCTATATAGATAGAAGCTTTATACTTAACTTAAATATAGTATCTTTATACTATACTTAGTAACTAGAAAAGGTTATTAGTCTTAATTAGTAATAGTATTCCTACCTACTAAACTAACCTACCTTTATACTCTCGAGTAATACTAGCTCGACCGTATATTATATAGAAGTCGTAGACTTACTTATTATTACTTATAGTACTTACTTATATATATATAACTCTAGTCTATAAGTAATAGATAAGAGTAACGTACTTCTACTATAAGAGACTAGACCTTAAATAACTTAAAAGAAATAGTTTCTAAAATTTAATTAAAAAGTATATATAAGAGCTTATATAAGTATAGCTTCTATAAGATCTTATATATATAAGAAGAGATAACTAGAACCTTCTAGAAGTAATAGAATATAGTAGTATTAAACTAAATCGAATTCTACTAGTAGCTAGTACTTAGTAAGAGTTAGTACTTAGCGAGAGTTAATACTTAGTAAGAGTTAGTATTTAGTAAGAGCTATTAGCCTAAGTACACCCTAGGATCCTAACTCTTATACTTCGTCTCTCTCTAATTAGATCAATTAGAGTAATCCGTCTAATCGGCTTAGATAGATTAGACTAACTTTACTAATCTAATATAGTTATATAATAACTAACTATAAAATCCTAGGAGGTTACTAGACTCTAAGAGTTAGCTCTTATTATATATATATAACCTCCCGAAGTCCTTAGACTAGGTCTCTAGTTAGGTAAAGAAACATAATTACTACGTGATTATAATAGACATTTCGATTATACTATAAGGTAGTACTAATTACACGTAGTCTATTATAGGTAGGAGTTCTAACTAATTATCCTAGTATAAGTCTTAACTAGAGGTGTGTTTATTTAGAACAAGTAAAGACAATAGAACTTTAGTATTTGATGTCTCATACTAGGTAGTTTAATTGGTTACAATTTAATCTACGCTACTAGGCACTCTCTCTCCCCCCCCTCTCTCTCTTGTTCTGTAACTTTCTTCTATAAAGAGGTCGAGGACAACGAAATAAATAGCGAAATCCTGTCACGCGAGCTTTGCCAAATAGATATACAGGTTAGTTGAGTTTCTCCTGTAAGAACATCGAGTTATAATCAGGTCATTCGATTCAACAGGATAGTTTATGTTGTGATGTAATGTAATGAGTTTATAATACGCCGAGTCGTTATCGTACTATGACAACGAGGCAAGAGCACGACAGTAAAACACAACCTTGTTATATATCTGACAATAAAACCGCAATGGAAGCTACAGCGGGCTAAAACGAGGAAAATGTGGTTGAAGAGTTGGCAATGGGAATCACATCAGTATACAGAACAGTATAGTTGAGATTGGGCCAAGACTCGAGAGGATCGGATCAAAAACAGTGACTACCTGCAAGCAAGAACAACTGAAATGAGATCCTTGATTTTGATTGTGTATATTGTTCAAAACCCGCTCCGAATACTCATAGGGTATTCGTCAATGGATGCCACCCAAGAACTCCATGCAATGCCAAGAACACCCGCTGCATCTCTTCATGCAGTAGAAGCAAGCAAAACATATCCCACCGTAAAGGCGCTACCTACTTTTATTAATTCCTTTGGCCTTCGAAACTGGCTGAGCATGGTTGCATTCTTTGATATGACTGAAGAGCATGTTCTTGGAAGGGAATGAATCACCACAAGTAGCACATTTGAACTGTTAGAAAGTTAGCTGGGTCCTAGTTAGAAGCCGCGTTCAAACTTACACCTTGTTCTTCTTGTTCCTCAATGGCTTCCCTTGCTGCCTTCTTTGCACGCTTCGCCTTTGCTTTGTTGAGTTTTGGGATCTTTGGACTACTCTCCACCTGTGCCGAAGGCAATGAGCACAGTAGCACATCACTTGTAGAGTTAACTCTTTCGGCCAATGGGTCGAGCCGACCTTTAACATCTTCCCTTAGGCCATATTCATCATCAATAATGGAAGACCCCTCTTCGGGACTCGAAAGTCCGAGCTCGTCTGCTCCCGCTAGTTTCAAGCGATGATCATATATGCCACTTTTAAGATTCTCCTGAAGGCTGACTTTTGACCTAGTAGTAGCCCCTCCACCCTCCTGCGAGTCTAAGTCCAGATTTTCAAGCTCGGGGAGAGGTGAAGACGGTATGCTGCTAGGCGCGGATTCGTTAAGATTTAGACGCTTATTTTCCTTCTTCATTTCTCGTCGCAGTTGCTGAACAGCCTTGATGTGCTTTTTACTCTTCTCGTGGGTTTCATACTGTTTCTCGCTTTTGAAGACCTTTCTACAAACAACACATTCGATATGATCTACTTCTTCCACCTCTTCCGAAGACCCCTCCTCCTCTTCTCCAGGCATGCTGGATTGAGCCCACGCTGGAAGAACATGATCCTGTAACTTGGCCTGATTCGCTGCCCTCGATTTTGCAGCTTGCGCAGCGACAGCATCCCGTAAGATCTTTTGTCTATCTGCTTCTGACTGCGAGTTGGGAATGAATCTTGGGTCTCGTTTGCGAACAAAGACCACGAGAGATCTGACGGCGTCATTGAATTCTCGGATTCCCTCGTCTCTTAGCCTTTTGTTCTCCTTTTCAATGAGCCTGCGTGTAGCTCTATCTGGACCATCAGAAGTTCTGTAGGCATCCCTCCATGAAAATGTCTTGTTGGTAGAGAAATTCATCCACACCCTGTAGAATGGCTTGGCTACATGTTCGTAATTGTCGGAAGCGCCTCCAAACCATGGGAACTGCACCGGTTCCAAGCCTTCCCAGTCACAAGCGGAGTTTTCCTCTTCAGCAAGCTTGCCAAAAGTGTCCTGGAGGATACCGTAAAAGCCATTAGGAGCGTCTGTGAATGGCATGTTTGGGTTGAACCTTGATATCAACTTGACGATATCTCCAGCACTGGTCAGTCGCACACTGTGCTCAAAGTGTTCTTCTCCACCGCCATCGCCACGTAGGATGGATTCCCGATGCGAGTCGTACCAGGCCCTTTCTTGAACATCCGATAGAACCTGGTAGGCGGACTGAACTATAGCAAACTTCACTGTCGCATTCTCTACGTCCCCATAATTTCGATCTGGATGGAGTTCCAGAGCCTTTTTTCTGTACGCCTTCTTTATGCTACCTAAGTGGTCAGTACATGGTTCCGCAATGAGGTCTGGACAGAAGTAACCAACTCATCCTCGGTTGCATGACTGTCGACTCCTAGGACCTCATAATAGCATCTTTTCTGTTCGGGAGAAAAGCCATTTATACCACCAGGCTGACTGCCTGTGCCAGGCGAAGACTGCTGGGCCCCCATGATCGGTAGGTGGGTGCAGTAGAGAAGAGAGGACGACAGGAGGAGAGTGCACCTGCGGCACAGTTGTCAGTTGTCCTAACTTGTTCAGGACACAGTTATATTATAGGTCTGTTCCCCTGGTTGCCCTGGTCATATTTTGCTCGACTCGGCATCGGCATCGGCATCGGCATCGGCATCGGCATCGGCATCGTCATCGTCATCGGCTGGCTGAGAACTGGAGCTAATAATTTTCGCTGACGAAAAGTTCGAGGGGGTTGATTGTAGGTGAATTCTGCATCATTCAAGATGAAGTTCGCTCACGAGTTTCAAGCAGCCTTGATACGAGAAGGCTTCCCGTCTCATTGGGTCCAATCTGCTGTCCCGTATAGTCAACTCAAAAAGGTCATCAAGAAAGTGACCATGGAGCTGAAGAATCTCGGGCTAGATTCTACGACATTAGCCCAGCTGGTGTCGGAAGTTGGCCCGGGAGCGTTCCAATATGAGTTTGATGGTTTGTATCCTTGGCCATTTCCATAGAGCTCAAAGAAAACGCCACTTTTCTAACATCTTCTGTAGGCAACACCAAGAACTTCCAACCTACGTTGACTATTTTTTTACAGGACGGCCTTGCTGTAGACGCCACGCTGTCTCCAGATACGATGAAATTTCTTGAAAAACTGGTGCAGCTGCAACATAAGACTACGGGACGAATCACCGAGCAGCAATCTTTGAGCAGGCAGCCTTCCACTGAAGGGTAGGTCGTTAAATCTCATATTCAGTAATTATAAGACAGTCTGAGTACGAGCTCATCGCTGTTCACCTAAACACGACATTGGTTTGTTCCCCTGGGATATCACTAGTTGTCTCTTGCTCTCCCTATTCCTTTGAACCTTCGAGACTGGAATTACTTTTGTAGCTGATGAACCCTACGCAGTGAAGCCTCAACTTTGAGCACAGAGGCCACAATGTCTAAAAATTCCCATCCTGTACAACGAATCGAGGTACTACTAACGTTCGATTCCGAATTTTTCGAGACGCTTCAAGACGAAGTCGCAAATCTAGATATCCTCCAGGCTGGCGAACAATCCGCTCTGGCCGATGAAATTAATGCATTGTCTGGCGAACTTAGGGCCTTGACTAAACCATCGAGATTCCGAAAGACAGATATGTATAGATGGCGAGAGCTCTTTGAAATATATCTTCAGGCCATGGTTTTCTTCTCCGTGCATGAGCTTGACCGTGGCACTCAAGATAGTACCACAGCCGCAAAACAGCTACAGTGGTTCCAAAGCGAAGTGATGAAAAGGCAGATCGTTAGTTCATTCAAGTTGTCAGCCAGCCAGAAAGCTTTGGAGCGTTTCATCAACATAAATATTACACTTCTTCGTAACATCAAATTCCAGGAGATAAATCGAACCGCTATAAGCAAGATCCTCAAAAGTAAGCATAGCTCTTTCCTGGCTTTGATCGCTCAAGCTGATTGTATTACTATTCAAAGAGTTCGATAAAAGGACTCATCTTGGCGCGAAGATGAAATTTCCCAAGCTCATACAATCTGGATCCACAATGTCGGAGACTATGGCAAAAGCTATCTGCTCGCAGGTTTCTCAAGACTTGATCCAGAAAGTACCACAATTAGACGACTACTTGTGCCCAGTCTGCTTTACCATAGCTTGGAGACCCGTACGGATGAAATGCCATCACGTCATATGTATTAGTTGTGCCGTGACGTTGCAGAGGAAAAGACAAAAGCTCTGTCCTCTTTGCCGTGGTGAAGTCATTCTAGAGGCAGATGCAGGTAAGTCGCAACCATTGCCTCCCTGGAATACCTGTGAATGTCGAGAGATTTATTTTCAAATTTCGAGGACTGTTGTGAACCCTATACTGAGTATAAAACAGATAACATTGATCCTGAATTCGAGGATTTCCTTGAGAAATTTTTCCCAAAGGAAGCCCACGAGAAACGAATTGCGGTGGAGACCGAACGGGGAAAGGAGCAATTTGGTGAAAGCTACAAGCACCCATCAGAAGAAAAGTGTGTAATAATGTGAGGCAATCTCTCTGGCGGAGCTATGTCAAGAAGGGAGAGCGTTGATATCGATATGATACCCATTTGAACAAGTTATGGGTATCCCCATAGCTATCGGAACGGCCGTACGAATACAATATAATTGTGTGGTTACCGAACAAGCGAGACAAGTTAGGTGGGGTTTCAGTAACCGCGCGATTAATAATTCAGTTTCCGTTGCCGAGGTACTGTATGTGCCTGGGGGAGATACACGTGATCTTGCCGAAGCTTAGATTAGCCTCTGATAAGAATGGTCGTATAGGAAACGCATCGATTTCACAAACATCTTATCATTGCAATTGCGAGCGCCACTCTGACGATTCTTGCTACACATGCTCTACTCAACGCTTAGCTTGAACACCTCTCCATGATCGATTAGCTCCGTCACGAGTCCTGTTACCATTTCAATTATGCCGAGTCTCGCAAAGCCTCCTTCGCTGAAAGAACTTCCCGACGAGGTACTCCAACACATTCTCTATTTCATATCACCGGACGATATTATTTTCAACACCCTACTGGTCTCGAAACGCCTATATGCCCTCAGCATTCAGCCCCTTCTTTGGCGGCAACACTGCCGCCGAGAGTTCCAATACTGGGATGCAAAGCACCGAATTAGACAGAAGCTCGGGGGGGAGGTCAGCGATGTGGATTGGAAGTCGCTATACGTCTATAGGCGGAAGGTCGACCAAAAGACTACGCAGCTATTAAATGGCATTCTCGGGAGCCAGGTAGACAGGATCCAGAAATACAGCGACATGACTGGTGTTGGGTACGATGCGAAGGATACCTTACTTCGACATTGTCGCACCGATGACAACGCTGAGGACGTGCTTGCACGGAGGCAAGTCGCATTCCTCTATAATATGTGCTTCAAGCTAAACTATGCAGGTTCTATGCTACTTCTGTCCTCGACCATCTACATCGTTCGCAAGCCTTAGCAGAGTGGCAGAAAATCTTGGATGGAGAGAATATATCTCTTGAAAGAGCCCTAGGATCATTTGATCTTTTCGTGCTACACGATCACCACGGTGATCTCCTCGAGGTTGGTTACGCATACGAGTTGAGCTGTACATCAATTGATCATTTGTAGATATCCGAGGTTTTTGACAATTGGGCAGAAAAGCTCCGTCTTGAGAACCCTGCCGTTGACCGGCTCCCCATGAGAGAGAAAGCCCTTCTGGTAGCCGCTTTTGTTCGAACCAACGACCTCGTTGGATGTGGCTCTGATGCTTACCGAGACCTTCGAAACAGTTTTATTGGCATAGCTCTACAGCAACCAAGCCATCCTTCTCTACCCCTCATATCAGTGGCTATATTTGTCTGTATCGCAAGGCGATTTGGCCTTGATGCTCGCTCCTGCGGGGTGCCCAACCACGTCCATGCCATGGTTTTCTCTTCGAAGACCGAAAGCCTAGATGGGCATGACCGGGAAAGGTATGACGACGACTTGGAGCAAATGTTCTTGGATCCATTCCATACGGACCAGGAGGTACCTATAGAAAATCTATGGAGATTTCTATCCACATGGGGTATACCGAAGTCGGACTTTCCACGATTCCTCAAGGATTCGCACTTCGCAGGTTTAATCCTTCGAACTTCGAGGAATATCCTTGCATCCATCCAGGAATTTCGAAATCGAAATGGAGACAATTTCAACCATCCAACAATTCAATTACATGCCAACCCATTCGCTGACATGGAAAACGCTTTCTATGCGGCTTTGTGGGCGAACTACATGTTCGGCCGACCTACGATGTATTCAGACGCTTACAATCAGCGGCAATTCGTCCCCTTGATTCTTGAACGATATGAGCGGCTCTACCCCATGGACTCTGATCTAATCGAGAGATATATCTGTCCCTTGTTCAACAATCCACATATCCTAGAGCATCTAGACCTATATGAAGCTGTACGAATCGTACGTGTTGTAGATCAGACACCAAGACAGGAACGGAATCGAGACAATACTTCACTCACTTTGGGGGTGAAGTTCAGAGTAGGTCAGGTTTTTCGACATCGAAGATATGGGTATACCGCTGTGATTATTGGCTGGGATTCTGAATGTGGCATGGATCCTCAGTGGATTGAAACAAACGGTGTCGATAACCTCTCCCGTGGGAGGAACCAAAGCTTTTATCACGCACTGTGAGTATCCTATACTTTTCTACGAGTACATTGGCTTACCAACAGGGCTTCTAGTGTTGAAGATACGAGCATCCGCTATGTAGCCCAAGAGAACATTGAGGAGCTTTCGCACCTCGATGCAGGAGAGCCTTTGATGAGCATAGCAGGTCGATACTTTAAACGCTGGGATGACCAAAAATACGTGTTCGTATCGAATATACGAGACGAGTACCCTTGCGACTGAGATTGAGGCATGATAATGTGTAATGAACACTTGCGAACAAGGGTGACAGAATTGAACACACCAGCCCTTTAACAACACGACAGTCATTCAGAGTATAGATGTATGTACGGTGCAGCATGTCTCTTTGTGGGTACATTTATTCTACTGGATATCTTCCTAACGTTTGATGTTTAATGTTCTTGCTGAAAGTCGTCTCACCCCTTTATTACATTTCGCATACTGGAGACTCTGCCAACTTTGTCTCTAATAGCTGCCAAAGCAAGGCAAAAACGTATTATCCACTTTTTAACCCGAAAATATGTTGTTGCTCAAGATCGCCAAGACTGAATAAGTCCGTCCTAAAAGAGCTCTACACACAACTACGTGCTCTCGGAAGTTGTTTTGAACCTGGCTAAGTGCCCCGGTTCCTTGGTGCGCAATTTCTTTTCATGCTAGTTCTGTATGATCGTGTGATCGTGTCATGAGGATTCTTTACATATATTCACATTTTAAACTATCCTCTGAATTAAACGAGGAAATACTGTGGAGACAATCGTTCTAAGGAATTGTAGATCTCCAGCGGGTCTACAATATCAAGCAGAAGGATTCTGCAGAAATCATTATACGAGTAGAGAAATGCAAAACTGAACGACTAATACAACTGTTCTAGCACATTGCGCGTTTCTTCATCGGACAAGACGATGCTATTCTCTTGTCACGATCCTGGGGAACCTGCAATCTTAAGCCTTGGTGGCAATTGCTTCGAATCCTTGGTGCAAGAGAATTTGACTCGACATTAAAACATAAGACGACTTGTAGAATCACCATATTATGAATTTTGGCTCTTGATGTCATATATCATTGTCTAGATCGCGGGTGAGCTTCATCACAACCGTAGGGTATTAAAGATTGCCATAATTCATTCAGCGCTTCCCCCATTACCCACATCTTGGACGATCTCTTTCATCACGCCTGCTTCAAGAAGGGTTTGTATGGCGTTGAAGACGATCTGGGTGTGGTCGACTATTCTGCTGCTGGCTTCGGCGTTTTCGGTTGAAATTGTACTTTCTTCCTCTATGTAGGACGCCTGAAGCCGCGCTAGCTTTCTCGAGGTCTCCTGATGTAGACCCATCAGCGTCACAATGTTTTCCCTTGCCATATCAATCTGCTTGGTAGACGATCGTAGTAGTGCTGTATCCCTGATGGCCTCTCCACTTATTATTCCAAATGACCCGTTCTTTTTGCCGAAGCTAGAGAAGCCGTCCGACGGTGCGAACTCCTTCCAGCCTGGCTTTAGCTCATCCAGTCTCTCTTCAATCGCGGACAGGGATGTAAAGGCTACTGCCGCCTCCGATGGAATGCTTTGTAGGGGGCTCTTGCAAAGTGAGAGCAAATTGAACTGTACACCATCCTCCTCATACTGAGCCATTCTCTGTTCGATGCTCTGGCGAGCCAGAGCAATCCAACTATCTCCGACTTCGCCTAAGCATTATTAGAGGGAGTATCGTTACTGTCCTGGGGAAAGCTCTCACCTAAACTCAGTGGCTGACGCTGCAAACCATCAAGCCGCCAGAGTATGCCATCCACGGGTACGTACGCGATGAAGTGAAAAGCAAGCTCATCATCATCAGGGGTCTTCTTCTTGCGGTTGTTAGTGGCTGCCTTTCTTTTCGGCTTGTTTTTGACTCGCTCCCACTTCTCGAAGTCGTTTTGGAGAGAGAGGTCAGCATCAAGATTCTCCATACGTCTGGGATGTCAAGTTAGTAAAGGATGCCTTGAAGACATGGTGTGGCATTGAGAAACTAACCGAAAGAATGAGTTGTGAACACTTCTAATGAAGTCGTGTTCACCGAGTCTCTTGCCACGGTAAGCAGGTTTTAGTCGCTTTGTATCGTCTTTGAATTTGGATAATGTTGCTCCAAGGTCAACATCGGGGGAGTTCATGACAATGTTCAGCATTGCGACGGTGGCACATGCGTTGTTCGTGGTCTAGGTTCATTAGCCACTGGTTCGTAGAGAGAACATATGGGCCACAAACCTGGTTGGCGAACCACAGATTTCTTGGGTACACTGGTAAACCCTTGGGCTCTTCTTCATCGTCGGAGTCTCTGTATCTGAATAGAAAAATTAAACCATATACCGGCTTGCTGTATGTCACGTTAACCAAGATTCACCAATGTCCAAGGAGAACATACGGAAGAAAGGCTAACATTTCATCCTCTAGGGAGAACACCTCTTGAATCTTGACCCCATTGACGCCATACTTCCGCAAAATGAAGTTGAAGATGGCCTACAGATCCAAATTAGCACAAGTTTTTCCATGTCACACAAAGTCTGGGAGTCATCGCCGGAAAATAAGACTTGACATACCGGATCTGATTCTAATTCAACCCAGCCCTTCCAGCCTTTTCTTTCCTCTTCTGTCAAAGGGTCCATTGCTTGGGCGATACTTACGGGTTCGTCGACCGCTGCAAGGAATCTTGCCTTTCGTTTCCTCTGAGGTCGTTTGTTCATAGCTGGGTCATCTGAGGGTGAATTGCGGTCATCTGTTGGCGTTGGCGAAGACATAGAAGGCGGCGATTCCTGCGGACTTTTCGAGATATGGTCCTCATCACAATAAGTGAGGTTTGGTGTAGTGCCAGTGAAGACGTCGCCGGGTGGGGAGTTGCGTGTTGTAAGGGGGCCCGAAGGACATTCAGCAGGCGATTTGTTTATCTCATGGGAGGACTTGGACATAAGCAGATTTGCTGTCGGGGATTTGGTCTTTTTAGAAGAACCTGCGTTTGGCGTTATCGGAGACGTAGATGGCGATTTGGTCTTCTCATCTGGCGGAGAAGAGGAAACGCAGGCAGTTACTGGATTGTTACTCACAGAATTGTCCACATTTTGGGGAGTAGTGTTGCCTTCAGCTGTTGGTGACATATTCGTATTTGATGTTGTGCCGTTGTAGTTTTTTGCACTTGAAACCTGGGTGTCTCCGGAGATACCTGTGTCCGGTGCTTTCCTGCTGCTCAAATTCGTCGTTTGCGGGAAGTTCGCGTTTGATGTTGTACCGTCGGAGGTATGTCCCGTTGAGAGTTGGATCTCTACAGACATGACCACATCTATTTTACCGCCCATTGCTCTTGCTCGCAAGTCCCTGGCGGGCTCTGTTCTTTTGTAATGTTCGACCAATTCTGAGCCTCGAGCCACCATTTTGGAAGTTGAGGTGAGTAGTTGCGGTTTTACCAGCAATCGTTTGTGAGAAGAAATATTTCGGCGAAAGCGCGGGATGATCGCATCGACTATAGTTCATCCCCCAAGAAAGGTGGAAGTGTTAGAAGATTTGGGATGGGTCAAGGCATCTTGATAATTGTCCTAATGAGAGGCGGTGGAATGAATAGGTGCAGATGAGATGGTGCAGCTACAGCGGGCAGCGGGCGAAGAAGCAAAGGAGCGATAACTTTTCATTGGGCATTGGGGGTAAGGTTAGATAGAGTGATGAAGGTGCAATCGAAAGAGTTTAAGACGAGATCCAGTACTCCTGGAGTGATGGGCGATGAAAGGACTGAGAAGGGGGCATGTAGAAAGAAAGAAAGGTAATATAGGAACACGCAGAAGGAAAATAAGCGGGGACATCAGAACAATGGAGAATACATGTACGAAGTATGCGGCTGCTGGGCAACAAAAAAGCAGCAAGAGAGCGAGAAGGGGAGGAGGCGAGAAAGAGAGAAAGAGTGATACGGCGGCACGGAGGTATATAACTACGGAGGCTTATAATTACAGAGGCATATAATTACGGAGATATGTACTGCTGTACCAAGGCACGGTACGAGTAATTGTGGTCCGTGCACAAAAAGTTCACAACACCGCGTCAAGGTCACCTCTGCCTCTGCAGGGAACCCTTCATGTCTTTGCACACGGAGACGACAAGCACAACACCACCACAGCATTAGAGTGATCCGACGACTCTCGTTCATTCCTCCCCCCTCTCCCCCTTCCCTCTTCCCCCTCTCTTCCCTTCCCTCTTCCCCCTCTCTTCCCTTCCCTCTTCCCCCTCTCTTCCCTTCCTTCTCCAGCCCTCGCGCGACCGATCCTCGAAACAAAGCAGAGCCACCTCCAAACCTCGTCTGGCCCGGAGAGCATGTCATTATCGCCATGAACGCAACTCCTCGTCTGCGGTCGGCATTCCCCTCCACCCCATCTAGTGGAGGTCGAGGTGTAAATCAGAATGCGAACTCGGGAGATTCAGGAGGAAATGGCGGTGCCGGCGGGCAACAAAGCTCTCTATTGCCCGGTGTCCCCCAAGAACAGAAAGCAACCATGTCTCCTCTTAGTGCGCCTCGAGTACCGGTCACCCTCATCGATGCGCCTAGTCAGCGTATGTACACTCTTGCTGTGTACGGCCTGCTGTCCGCATGGAAGCTTTACGATTGGTGGACGTTGGTCGAAGCAGAGACACAGTCGGCTTTGCTCTTCGTGAAATGGATATTTATAGACTTTGTCTTCCTGTTTGGCGTGCCGATGTTGCGAATACCATGGCTGGAGTGGTCAAACGCAACGACTTCTCTTGCGTATGTCTCTCACGCGTTGGCAACCGGCATGTTGATGTTTAGAATACCGGTGAGCTTCACCCTTGATTTGTCATGTTGCCCTAGCTTACGGTAATCGGACAGATTCCAATTGAGGGATGGGCTCTGTTACTCGCGAAGACTCTTTATGATAAGGAAATGTCCATTTCGGAGAACAGTGTGAGCCCAGCCAGGATCCTCCACAACGCCTCTCACATCATGGGCAAACAAATTATCAACATTCTCCCAGAAGGGTACGTACTCCAAGTCTGGTTCTTTACTGGAATCTATGCTTACTGTTCCATAGCTCTGTGGTCATGAATCCGGAAAATTTACCTCTCTGTCTTGGAAATGGGCACTCCACTGTCACCATCCCTCTT
The DNA here is from genome assembly GCA_019669835.1 of Amylocarpus encephaloides. Classification (NCBI taxonomy): domain Eukaryota; kingdom Fungi; phylum Ascomycota; class Leotiomycetes; order Helotiales; genus Amylocarpus; species Amylocarpus encephaloides. The sequence goes on from MU251735.1 coordinate 17,174, forward strand.
CAATTCAACCAAACTAGACCTCAGCACATCCAACTCCTGCGCATCGACTTGGATACCAACGCGAATGAAACCGTCACATTATCAAGTAAGGAAATGAAGCATTCACTTCAGCTAGAAGACGGGGTCCTTGTCATCAACTATGTCGCCAAGAAGACGGGGCTATACAGACTCCATAAGGTCATCGATAGAACCAAACTCGAAGTCCAGCGCAGAATGTCTGATACCTTGGTAGTTGCCTGTCCAAAGGGAAGCATCCAATCATCGGTACCAAACAAGTGCCTAGGAGATCTTTCCAACCTGACGATGCAAATCCAAGGCACGCCACCTCTACATGTTGTGTATAGCCGTTTTGCCGATGAAAAACGGAGCATCCATCGTTTCCAAAGCATTCAGCCAGAGAACTTTGAGTCGCCTCTTCTTGGAGGGTCGGCTTCCGGAACTCTTATTCTCATGGGAAATCAAGATGTTTCTTGGGCACGCGCTTCCCAAATCAATGTCCCATTGAACGAATCGATGATCCACAGCGGGCGTTGGGTGTATTCAATCGATGAGATTCGTGACGCATCAGGAAATATAGTCACGTACACATATGAGGCCGACGATGGAGAGCACCGTCATCCCAAAGACGCCCACTTGGAACAGGAACTGACTGTACATGCTCGTCCAGTCGTTCAACTGGATGGCTGTGATTCGAGGAAGCCTCTATTGGTCGCCAGTGGCAAGACAACCGCATTACCTGTTATGTATACCTTGCCAGGTCGAACACCAGATGATACATCGCACACTCTAAACTGGAAGTTTTCCCCCCTGCACACGTTGACGAAAGGAGGGGATCACGGTTATGAGATCGCCGAAGAGGAGTTTTCTGCTAGGACGGCGTATCACACTCCGGTCATTCGAGATTCTGGATTATACACTTTGACCGGTGTTAAGAGTCAATACTGTGACGGAGAAGTCAAAGAGCCAGCATCGTGCTTGCTCGTCAATCCTCCGGAACCCCAGCTATCCATTACCTCGGAAAACATTAATGACAAATGCGCTGGTATGCCTATCGGGCTTCTCGTCGACTTGGATCTAATTGGAACCCCACCTTTTGTTGTGCGGTACGATGTTACCACTAGGACTGGAACTTCTTCGGAGAGCCTCAACGTTCCCGGCCTACGACATCAATTACAACTTAAGCCACAGAATGCCGGACATTTCAAATACCGGTTCACGTCTGTAGATGACAGTGTCTACAAAGCCCATTCTTTGGCCGGCAATGGCTTGACCTTGGAGCAGGATGTGAAGCCGCCTGCGTCTGCTTCTCTAAGAATCCCCCCTGAGACCATCGATGCCTGTATTGAGGAGCCTGTCGAGATGAAAGTTGACCTGTTCGGAGAGAAGCCCTTCATCTTGGAATATGAACTGGTCCACAATGGTAAAAGGAATCGTTTCAAGATACCCAACATTGACACGGACATCTACAAGATACAAACAGATCCCCTAGTCAATGGAGGTGAATACTCTCTTGCCTTGACTAGTATTCAGGATAAAAGTGGCTGCAAGATATTCCTGACGAGCGACGTGAAATTTACCGTCCGCCGTCAACGACCCAAGGTATCCTTCGGGAAAATAGACGGCAAGCGCAAGACAACCGTGGTAGAAGGTCAGCAAGTAAAACTGCCTTTGCGTTTGACAGGACGACCTCCGTGGACCGTTTCATACCGATGTCTAAACGACTCTTTGGTAAATCTCATCATAAAAACTGCTAGGTCTACAAACGATCACATTGACGTTAGCCAGCAAGGCGTATATGAGATTATGGATATCTCTGATGATCAATGTCCCGGAACCGTCGAAACAAAAGCTTCAACTTTCGAAATTGATTGGGTCTCACGGCCTCGAATCAAACTTGCGGACACTGCCGTTCTCTTGCCAGATGATCACAAATGGCTTAAACGAGAAGTTTGTGAAGGAGATATCGATGCTGTTGAGGTGCACCTTATAGGTAAGAGTTCAACTCTAATTGTGGTACAATAACATGCTAACTGTTCTGTCAGGAACGTCTCCCTATCATGTCAAATATCAAGTACGCCATAAGCCTGAGACTGGTTCTGCATCCATCATAAACAAGGAGTTCGAGGCCGCTCTTGGCTTAGCAACCATTTCCATGGAGACAAGCAAGGCTGGAAAATACGAGTACAAATTTTCTGAATTGTCCGATGCACTATATGATCACGACTCAAAAAGATTCACTCCTTTGGTAGTGGAACAGATTGTCAACAGGAAGCCATCGGCTCACTTTGTTAAGCCCGGCCAATCGTATAAGTACTGTAAGGCGGAGCTGGCCGGCAACGAAATTATCCCAATTAGATTGGAAGGAATGCCACCTTTCAGTCTCGAGGTTGATATCAAGCATCAAAGCAGCTCCCGACCACTGACAGTCAAGGTTGCAAATATTGAGTCAAATCGATACGACTTCATTATTCCACAGCCTTCCTTGAACCTGGGCATGCAACATGTCAGTGTTCGCAAGGTGCGAGATTCGCGAGGTTGCCAGCAGAAGACTGAATATGGCGCACCTCATGTACAGGTGCAAGTGTATGATGTTCCCACTATCCATCCTACCGAGGCCCGAGTCGATTATTGTGTTGGAGAAAGAATAGCGTACACTCTGTCAGGAGCTGCTCCCTTTGAGATATCCTATTCATTCGAAGGCGTGAAGAGAAAAGCGAAGTCTTCAGCCACAACTTTCCGGCGTATTGCGGAGAAACCTGGTAACTTTACCATCACAGGAGTTTCAGATAAAGCTAGCGAGTGCAAGGCAATCACAAAGATATCGAAGATCATCCACGAGATGCCGAGTGTCAGGATCAGCAAGGGGAGATTGGTCGAGGTAGATATCCACGAGGGGGGAGAGGCGGAGATATTGTTCGAATTCTGGGGGACTCCGCCATTTGAATTCACATACACACGAAGCACAAATTCCCGAAAGGGTCAGAAGTCACAGGTGCTCGAGACGAGACGCGAAGTCTCGCACGAGTACAGGATGACTATACAGTCTTCCCAAGAGGGCACGTACGAAGTGGTGGCCATCAAGGATAAATTTTGTTCCTTCTCAACACAAAAGGCGGAGACTGGGGGCGGGCAGAAGTTGCTCCAATTTTGAGAAGTAATTGTTGGATTAGGATATCTGGAAGCATAGCGCGGCGTTGGTCGGGCCCGAGCCTTTTAGAAAAACTCTTTCTTAGAATATTGTCTGACTATTGTGGGGACGAATTTATTAAGGCCGTGATAGTATATACAGTCACCGAACCTTGAGCACTTCTGCAGCGACGTCATAGTAAAGTTGCACAGTGAGCTTACTGCGTATCTATGTAACTCAGTTAAGGGCCATCAATGATCAAATTGTGATGCCCAGGAAGTTTTCGTGTGTGCAAGATGGTTATTATTAGGACTGTAGGACAAGACAACAGTATGGGTGGACTATAGAGCCAGGGCCAGGACAAACATACAAGAGGCTCTTGCCGCACTGCCGAGGTTCACCAAATCCAATCAAAAGCAAAGGCCAAGACACACGCGAGACAAACGCGTGCCGACGCGACGCGAAAAAAGCGTACTTGTGTTGTGGGAACTCCGCAAAGCTGCATGTGGCCTCGACACAGTTATTATCCTGTCCGTATGCCAGAAAACTTCTTTGCCATCCAAGTCCATAAACGCCTCGGAGCTAGAAAGCTTTCCCACAGCTGATTTCTCCCTAAGATATAAGAAACATAATTCATATACCCTCTCCTATCCGGACTGTCATGAACGTGTTCGCTCTGATTCTCTGATTCTGTGCGATCTTCATTATCTCATCAAATCCCCGCCGAGCTGCATTCCGAGTCCCGTATGCTTGGATGTGTTTGATTTTTGTTCTCGCAGGCTGGGACTAGAAGTGGAGGACGAGAAGGGCTCAAAAGTTAGACGTCGCCGACCTACAGTCAAGGGTGTCTTGATCCTAGGTGTCCTCCATGCCTTCTGGGCCGGACTAGGTGTAATGTTGACGAAGTCACTGAAATCAAATGCTTGCGAAGGTGTGTTGGGGCCTCCGAAGACAGAAAGTAGCCCTGAACCTCCACCGGGTGTAGTCATCATGGAGGATGGTAAGGGCGAGTTTTTCGGTGGTGGGGTAGATGGAGGCTGTATTCTAGCTCGAGCAGTGGAAACTGCTGGAGAGGGTGAAGTAGCAAGATAGAGTAGCAAATCGGCCCCTTCTTCTCCTGATTTTCCATTCTTATCTTTTTGACGGCGAGCATTGTTCCTGTTGCGAGCTGGGGGCGGTGTGCTTGGCGGTGATGATGGCACGTTGAATGAGTGAGCCGGAAGTAGATTTTCTTCGTCATCGGACGCTGCCGCATAATTTGCTGAATGAAAGTCATCAGGCATGTGAGATGAGCCGTTGTAGAATGAGAGGTTGGGGCCTGAGGATGTGGTGAAATGGGTATGTTTTCGAGGTTTGATGGGCGACGATTGCGTGGGTTGCCGAGTATCTCTCCATGATGAGTGGGTAGAGTTGAAGGATCGACCAACTGGAGGCGACGAGCGAAGTCTCTTTCCAGAGCTGGAACCCGAGCTTGGCAGATCAAAGCTATTGCGGTATGTTCGTTTTCTATGTCCATTGCTCGCACCGCTTCGTGGGCCAACATCGTCGGAGAATATGGCGGCTCCCTTGAGAGGCGAGCTCATCAGCTGTCTTGCACTAGGATATCTGAATTCGGACCCAGTACTGGAGGATGAATCTGACAACAAGTCTCCGCTGGATGCAGGTCTCCTGAGTCTCAATTCCTCCTCAACCCTCGGCTCAATTGTGTCGATAGTGAGATCTTCCCAGCCTCGCACGGCTTTATACTGTGCGAAAGCTAGCCGTGCTTTGAGCTTGCGACCAATCTGCGAAGAATATGTGGTAAGCGTTTGCAAAAGATCATTGTGAGGTTCGAGGGGAAACTACCTTGCCCATCTCAGCCCTACGAAGAACCTTGTCAACTACGACTTCGGGCTCCTGCTGCTTCTTCCACGGTGAAGACATTCTCACTACCTTTCTAGTGGGGTAGTGCCTACGCAATGTTCGCAAGGTCGACGCGAGACTACGTCGATGGGCTGGATCAAGATCGTAGTGGTTTCGGCGTCAAAGGGCACGCAGTGGAGATTGCGGAGGTTGGGAACAATGAATCGTTGGAGGGGTCGATAATGAGAGGTTCTCTATGTCTGTGTATCCCCATTCAAGATGTGGGTGTATATAGAAGGGCGGAAATGAAGGTCGAGGAGTGTGTTTGCAACTTGAAGGATCATCGGGAGGAGGAGAGGTGGAGGTGGGAATTGACTAGAATTTGTGAACCTTACGAGGTTACCGAGCAGGGATTGGCTGCCGCCCAACGCGACCAATCATGGGCGATTACAGGATGTTTCTATCATAACTTGCTAGCGCTATAGATAGATGAGTTTTGTCGGGAGGCTTGGTTTTGTTTTCGCCCAGCTAAATCGCAACTTTTGTACACAACTACTGTACCTCGTAGATGCGAGGTGGTCGGGGCACTGTAATACAGTAAAACGTAAAATACCGTAAACAAGCGATAAATCAAATTTCAGGACATGGGATTTACTGTAATCGAACCGATTTAATCCGGATCTACCTTCCAACAACCTGCAAGATACATACGTAAGTGCAAGTGCAAGTGCTGCAAGGTGCAAGTTTTCCCTTTGCCACCACGCATCGCATCTTCTCTTGTCTCGTCTCCCCCTCTCTTGTCTCCCCTTTCCTCTCTCGTCTCCCCCTCTCTTGTCTCCCCTTTCCTCTCTCGTCTCCCCTCTCTTGTCTCTCCTCTCTTCTCTCCTCTCTCCTCTCCTCTCTCCTCCCTCGGTCTTCCATCTGCCTCCTCCCTCCATTGCCCATTCATCCCACCCAGCCTACGAACCTGTCCATCCATCCACGCTCGTTAATCAAGCGCTCTGGTTACGTCGTACCTCCCTCCATCTCTCGCTCGCTTTTCCTCCGATCTACTTGCCACTGAACCGTTCAATTGCTGAATTGACACGTCCACACGCCCCGATACGGAATCTGTACCGTCATCCAGCGATGCCCTCATCGAAGTAATGGCACCCTCATTTCTCAAGGAAATTCGAAGACGCTCCAAGTCTAGCTTCAGGACCGACCGGAGTACAGATTCCAGTAGTGGCAGTGGCACCACCAATGACTCTAGTCCTGCCACCAAATCTTCCTCAACATTAAGCTCTATCAATGGAGGGACGACACCCCCTTCCACGGCGCCAGTGCTCACAAGTTTGACATTAGCCTCCAACATCCAGAAACTAAACAAGACTCCACCTCTCACCCCAGGTCGTCCTACAGCGCCCGCAGCAGCTGTCAACAGGCAAAGCGTGTCCGGCATGTCTGGTCTAGGCTCTCCCTCACCCATGTCTACACTTCCGTGCTCTCCCTATGCACCTCGAATCCTATCGATATCAGACAATACATGGGTATGCATTACTGTATGGTCAGTAAATGCTGATGGATTTGTGCTTACACACCATAGGTTTATCAAAAACTCCTATCTATCTACGGAACCATTGCAGATCCCGCAACCCAAGCGCTGGAAGGGAATCTGACTGTGAGTCGACTAGACGATGGCTTTCCTCCAACCTATTGGCCGGTATCGGATTCGCATTTCAAAGCATTAATATACCTTACCCCAGGTCCCAATCGACTCCGTTTCGATTTCACATCCACAAAACTTGCAAATAGCAATTCGTCGAATCCGCTACATTCTTCCTACCTGACCATCCACATGCTCCCACCCCAATGTTCCCCACCACTCCAATTGGTCATCCTCGTAGCCAAAGACTCCCCAGGCACATTCGACGCGGTCCCGGCTCGAATTGAGAAGGAGGGCAACGGACTAGAGACTGCCATTAGGAAGTTTAGAATGGCAGCGTATCTGTGGCAAGCTTTCACAGCAGAGCAAATGTATCGAAACAAGCTTGGGAGGAGGGTCTTTAGGATGGAGGAAGAGTGGGTCACAGGAACATCTAATCTTCGAGACATTGAGACTGGCACAATGAGAAGCGAGGCTAAAATCCACGTTGTGCGATGTGAGAAAACGGTGGCAGAGATACGAGACCTTGACATTGCTCAGCAGTATTCCAGCGCCAATCGGAAGGGGGAGCTATTTAATATTGCCACCGAAGCTGTCAAAAATTACTTCAAGTCATTACCTGGGCAAAAGCAGTACGTTTCGGTCTTGATACTGGACGCACACTGGGACAAACAAGCGCAAACGATTACAGGACATGCCGCCCTCGGGGGTGGTGGAGGAGACCTACAACTCGCAATTTGTGGATCACATGCTTTGCAGAGCTATCCTTCTTGCATTGAAGAAGTAGTCCCGGCATTCTCTGATTGTACACCAACCAACACGAACCATGTTGCCAATGACTGCAACGAATCCGGGAGCAATTGGGAGGCTGCGAACATTGGGATCGGGGCGCATCTACACGAGACAGGGCATCTCTTCGGTTGTCCCCATTCGGAGAGCGGTATTATGCTTCGCGATTACGTTACCTTAAACCGATCATTCACCACTCGCGAGCCATACTCGACCCGGACAAGATCAAAAGGCGGAGTAGTGCTCCCAAAAGATGAATGTTCATGGCACCGGCTTGATTGCCTCCGATTCAGAGGACATCCTTGTTTTGCGTTGCCCACAGATGCACCGAGATCGAATGATGACTGTGTACAGGTGTGGCCCGTAGATGGTGGAAACTTGGTCCTTACAGCACCTTCAGGTCTCGCATTCATGGAAATTTATACCCCTGGGGATGACGTTTGCCACTACTGGCAAGAATTTGGAGATGGCAACGGCAACGGACCTATTCAGAAACAATTTATCTTGACTGAACAGGATTTGCGCCTCCGGGTGCCCGAAGATCGCAGAAAGTCAAAATTGAGGCTATCTATCAAGTCAATTACAGGGGGTACCCATGAGGTGGAAGACTTCGGTCTGCTTGCATCCAAGACTTCTAGATTGAAGCTTCCTAATGGCCAGACTGCATATCGAAGTAGCAAAGTTGGTCTATCGCAGATGAACGGTTCTCATCCACAAGAATTCGTTTTCAACAGCGCGATACATCAAACCAAGCTTCTTACTCAGGTCAAAGTCTACCACGGTTTTGCAGTAGACGGGATTGAATTCATATATGAGGACTCGACTTCTCAATTATTTGGCAGGAGGGGTGGTCAACCTGGTGGGAGCGATTTCTTTCTTGGTAAGCACAATGCGCGTTCGTGGTGTGGTCGTAGGATGCTAACGATCTTTAGATACCCGAAGAGGAGAGTACATTACAGGTTTCTATGTCAGAAGTGGGTTTTGGGTTGATGGGATTGCCATCATGACCAGTCTGGGCCGGAAATCTGCCACATTTGGGAATGCTAGCGGCGGTTCTGGGTAGGTGCACACTCTCCAAGTCGGCATCGGTAGAACTAACCATCGTCAGACATACTTTGATACCCCCCAGAGGATATAGCATTGCAGGAGTTACTGGATCATGTGCGGATTGGGTGGATGGATTTGGGATCCTTCTCACTCGTTAAGGTTGCATGACCTTTCAAGCATGGTTAGGAACAAACTCAGCATTTAGGCGACGACGATAGACGAACGGCATACTTGCATAAGTCCAAGTGGCGGGTCTAGATTTTCGTCGGAAGGGGGCTTTGCATAATAGGCTTTGATCATAATACACGGCGATAATGAGCCCGCTTGTTGAAGTTTGAATATATTGGAGCTTGCTAGGAGGTAGCAGTACATAGATAGGATCGTGCTGGACGTCTGGGCCTTGCCATGAATAATATAATAATCCTCTGCCTCTCTCACTCAACCTCCCTAGCTCCCCTCGCATACAATCGATGGAGGATTAACGCCGTTCTATTGGTCTATGGGCAAAACAGAAAAGCCTGTTTCTTTGAGCCGAGGTTCAAAGAAACTACGTACTACGAGTAGTAAGTAGTACGTGGTACCCCCCTGTCGATGCGACTGTGGCGGTGGCTGTGGCTGGTGGCTCGTGCCCCAACGTCATCTGGTTCAAAGAATCTGGAAATGCATCCAGGCATCCTGACTTTCTGTAGCAACAAAGTTTGCGCATTCAACATCCTACCATCTCTCCTCTCTTGAGCATATCACATTTAACAGGCTACAGCTTGGCATCCAGAAAGCATGTCGAAAAGAACGAACTCAAACGCAAATGGCCAATCCAAGGAGTCGACAGTAGTCGGTGAAGCAAGTAAGCCGTAGCCTCCTAGCAGTCGTCCCAGAACAAGTATTGATCCTCTGTCTAGATGTCGAGAAACAGAAGCAGCTTCTCGTGGAAGACACCCGCCACTTTTCTATGATTCGAATGCTACATTTGGCAGATCTCATTACTGAGCTCAATGGTAATTCGAGTCCAGTCTTGTGTCTGAGATCGGCCAACCCTAATATTCGGTGCTAGGCTTCTGCGGTGTCATGTCTGTATTCTCGTCAATGAGGTATTGCCTTGGCCCAACATCTGCTCACGCAAACTTATGGGCAGCGCTGGCTTTTATGCCCTTTGGGCTGTTTTTCGATTTCATGGATGGAAAGGTTGCGAGATGGAGGAAGAAGAGTAGTCTCATGGGACAGGAGCTTGACTCTCTTGCTGATTTGGTATGCTATATCGATAAACTCTGCTTGAAACGAGCTGACAATTGCGCTTTTCAGATCTCCTTCGGTGTGTCCCCAGCCGCTGCCGCCTTCGCAATTGGCCTTCGAACCCCAGTTGATCACGTCCTTCTCACGTTCTTTGTCCTCTGTGGCCTTACCCGCCTCGCTCGATTCAACATCACCGTTGGTAATGTCCCAAAAGACGCTACTGGCAAGAGCAAGTATTTCGAAGGCACACCTATTCCCACATCGCTATCTATCGCAGCTCTGATGGCATACTGGGTGGGGCAAGGATGGACTCTTGATAATCTGCCCCTGGGAGTTTGGGCTCAAGGAACGGTTTTTGAGTTTCATCCTGTGGCTTTCCTGTTCGTTCTTAGTGGCGTTATGATGACGAGCAGGAGTATACACATTCCTAAGCCATAAAACCCTAGCTTGGAGTAGGCTATGACGGTACAGGGGCAGTCTAGGGATATGTAACGGATGACCAGGGGGCGAGGATCATTGAGCCATCTTGAGCTGACAAACGATATTGTTATGATACCTTAACGTTGACGACTACAAAGGATAATGGCACTCTACTACACGAGCGCCTTCCTGTCGATCCTCGTCTTAAAAAATGAAATCCCTTCCCTATCTCTTCTTCACGCCATTTTTTGCTTGCAATACCGTATTTAGACGGCTTGTGTGCCTCATGCTTCATAAATTACATCAAGAAACTGATTGGACAATTGCCCTCTTGCTACTTTGCTTCATCACCAAAATCAGTGAGAAATAAAGCGCTTTATTGAATTTCGCAACAAGCCGTAATTCTGGCACTTATACACTACCCTAAAGTAAGAGCTCAATGCCTGCAGGGGAGAATATAACCGCCTGAAGGTAGGTACGATATCAACCCCTTTTATCTTGAGATGGTGCCGGTGTTTTCCATGAACCTATTTTATATATCGACGTGCAAGCCTCAACGGGAGATCACACGAGAATTTATTAGGGGCGAGGGAGGCCTCAGATTTGTAGTTGCTATGCCACCTTGATTGATGCTCTTAGTGATCACATTGCGTGTTCTCTACTTTCGACTGAGTATAATCCTCGACCTAGACCTTTATGTCGTTACACACCAATACGAGAGCCATGGTGGTTAGATGCCTTGGTTGGAGACAGCATCGTTCGTCGTCGGATTTGGCAGAACTAAGTATATTTCGTAAATTCTCTGCTTTGAGACCCTGCATAACTACCCTGACAGCCACAGAACCATGAGATGAGCCCGAACGCCAAAACTTTACATAGGCCTAGAAAGCATCGCATGAAATCAACCACGTCCTCGAGAGAACCCCCCTCTACCACCACCTCTCCCTCTTGGTGTGAATCCACCACCACCACGAGAACCACCTCGTCCACTGGCGCTGAATCCTCCACGTCCTCTGGGTGCCCCCCTTCCACCACCACGCCCTCCTCTCATGGGTCCACCTCTGCCTCCTCGTACTCCAGCTCGCTTGGGTTTTGTCGCTCCTGGCGGTGGCTTTGGCTTTGGCAGGAATTTCTCGAGGGGAAGAAGCTTGTCTCCTCCGATGTAGAACTTGTCGCCAGAATTGAAGGAAGTTGCTTGGATACCTTCGGAGACTTTGATTGTGAAATAGACGCTGTTGATGGGGCCAAGGATTTCATCGACTTTCCCAATTGAGGTCTGTAAAGTAATTAGTTATCACCAAGGTATTCGCACCCCGCGGATCAGGTTTGGAAGCCCCGCAACATAGAATGAGGGTGCACGTTGCGAGACATATGGACGGCTCGTACCTTGTTTTGTAGGTATATTGGCGCATTGAAATATGGAATTTTGGTGTTGACGGACTCGCACACAATTTCTCCTTCGCAGGCATGTAAGAAGGTTCCCATTTCTACCAGTACGTTAGCAATGACTCTTAATAGCGGATGGAATAAATAAGCTCACCAAGAACGGCATCGGGAGGTCCATTGTCTCTCTGGAATCCACCACGTCCTATAGTTCAGTCAGTCCTCGAACCTTTTTGCATCGCAATTGTGGGAATTTGGTCGCATACCTCCACGAGCTCCAAATCCACCGCCTCCTCTGCCTCCACCACCACCAAAGTTTGCACCGGTTCCGCGACCTCTGGGTGCGCCTCGGAATGACATTGTTGATGTTGTTGGTGGTTGCGTATAAGTTTTCGAGAAATTCTTCGAGCTCCCAAAATTTCGCTTTGAGGCGATTGGCTAGCCTCGTTTGCCCCACAATGACTGTGACGGCGGGAGGTTGACTCAACACTTAAACCCCTTCTCTCGGGCATATCAACAACGCAAATAACTTTCATCATGGAGAAGGCGCAGAAAGCTGTCTATCCCATGGTCGACGGCGTAAAGAAAGTCGCCATTGGCGAAAAGAAACAAAAAGTCAAGAAGGAGAAAGGAGGGAATGGCGGGGCCGATGCGGGACGCTTGGAACTCCAACCACAACCTCAATTCCTCGCAGATCGACTGCAGCTATTCGATAAATTGAAGGCGAAATTTGATGCTGAGGTCGCAGCTAAACCTCGAGAACCCATCACGATCACATTGGGAGATGGAAGCGTCAAGCCAGGAACTTCATGGGAAACCACTCCAGCCGAAATTGCCAAGGGCATCTCCAACAGTCTACTCAAGCGCACGGTGGTCGCGAAGTTGAACGGCGATCCAGAGCAATTATGGGATCTGGAGCGACCTTTGGAGGCAAGTTGTAAGCTGGAGCTGCTTTCCTTCGACGACGAACTAGGCAAGAAGGTATTTTGGCACTCGAGTGCTCACATATTGGGGGAGGCTTCAGAACGAAGGTTCGGTTGCAGTCTATGCATTGGACCGCCTATTTCTGATGGATTCTACTATGAGATGGGCTTGCCGGGAGGTGCAGCTGTTCAGCAAGTGGATTGGAAGCCATTGGAGACCTTGGTAACTCAGATCGTGAAGGAGAAGCAACCATTTGAACGTCTTGTGCTCTCAAAGGATGATCTTCTAGAGATGTTCAGCTACAACAAATACAAGCAGCACATCATCAAGGATAAGATCAAGGACGGGGAGTTCACCACAGTCTATCGAAATGGGCCCCTGATTGATTTGTGCCGTGGCCCACACGTGCCGAATACAGGACGAATCGAAACCTTTGCCATTATGAAGAATTCTGCCTCGTACTTCCTCGGTAACAAAGACAATGACTCTCTGCAGCGCATTTACGGTGTTTCGTTCCCAGACAAGAAGCAGATGGCCGAACACAAGAAATTCTTGGAGGAGGCGGCGAAGCGAGATCACCGAAAAATTGGCAAAGACCAAGAACTGTTTTTCTTCCACGAGCTTTCACCCGGATCTGCCATGTGGCTGCCACACGGAACTCGAATCTACAATACGATTATGTCTTTCCTGCGCGAGCAGTACTGGAAGCGTGGTTATAATGAGGTTATCTCGCCAAACATGTTCAACTCCGAATTGTGGAAAACGTCAGGCCATTGGGATTACTACAAGGACGACATGTTTACGTTTGGCGTCGAGAAAGACACATTCGCGCTAAAGCCTATGAACTGTCCTGGTCACTGCTTGATGTTCGATCATCGTGAGAGAAGTCATAGAGAGTTGCCATGGCGGGTTGCTGATTTTGGAGTACTCCACCGAAATGAAGCTTCTGGTGCCTTGTCTGGGTTGACTCGAGTTCGCCGATTCCAACAGGACGACGCTCACATTTTCTGTAGAGAAGATCAAATCAAAGATGAAATTACAGACTTGTTTGATTTCCTCAACTCTGTCTATGGTCTTCTAGGATTCACATTTAAGATGAAGCTCTCTACGCGGCCAGAGAAATACATGGGAAAGATAGAGACCTGGGATATGGCAGAAGGAAAACTAGAGGAAGCTCTCGATGAGTTTTGTGCACAGGGTGGATCCCCTTGGGAGTTGAATGAGGGAGACGGAGCATTTTACGGACCCAAGATCGACATCACAATTTCTGATTGCTTGCGACGAGAGTGGCAGTGTGCCACGATTCAGCTCGATTTTCAATTGCCCCAAAACTTTGGGCTCGAGTACATGACTTCAGAAATGGTTACCAAACCCAAAGAAGATCCAGAGACAGCAGCGAAAGCCAAGGCTGAGGAGCCCAAGAAGAGCGAGCCTGCAGTCCCAGAAGTCCCCGGTGCAAAAAAGGCGCGAGTGATCAAGCCTATCACTCCGGGTTGCGCGCGCCCTGTCATGATTCATCGAGCCATCGCAGGGAGTATCGAAAGATTCACAGCCATTTTGACAGAGCACTTTGCTGGAAAGTGGCCCTTCTGGCTAAGCCCTCGTCAAATTCTAATCGTTCCAGTCGGGGTTGGTTTTTACGACTATGCCAAGGAAGTTCAAGCCATCTTCAAGCCACAACATATGTTCGTTGATGTTGATCTGAGCGGAAACACTCTTCAGAAGAAGATCCGCACAGGGCAATTAGCACAGTACAATTTCATTTTCGGTAAGCTCCGGTGTCCTTGCTTGCCTAGTCTTGCTAACATTGTTACAGTTGTTGGTGATCAAGAGATGAGCGGAAGAGAGGTCAATGTCAGAAATCGTGACGACACATCAAGTCAAGACAGAGGAAAACCAGTTCCATTGAAGGAAGCGATTGAAAAGCTTACCGCCCTGAGAGATGAGAGGAGATCGGACAATCCATTCCCTGGAGACTCCAAGGTTGAAAAGCCGGCGCCAAAGGCTTAAGAAGGATGTGGCGAGAATTGAAGTAGACATGCAAGTTATGTTTATTGCCATTTGCTTTCGAAAGTCGGGGATAGATATCACTGGTATGCCTAAAAGCGTATGAAAGACAAGATGCAGAAGATAACAAGAGAGAAAGATCTGATCTTATGATGATTGTGCATTTATGATCTCCTATCATACCAAACTTCCTTGTTGTACCTTTAGACACCAAAGGACTCGCGTGTCAATTGCAAAAGAGAAGTTGTCATTGGAAACAAACGGAAGTGCAGTCCATCAAGGCTCTTATGACGGACATGAAGCCCGGTTGCCTTCCAACATAGAAGGCACATCAGCATAGTCAAACAAATATGACATGTTCCATCTGTCATGAAAATAAGATGGTCATATAAGTGCTAAATTTTACTCTTCCTAGATCTGATCCAGTCTTGTTGGTCTTGTAAATGTCAACATCACCGACAAATGCTCTATGATTATTACTGACGGTGAGTTGCCTAGACAGTTGAGGAGAATGGAGTAATAGGATTCACTTACAGAACTTGAAACTACGGTACCACTTTACTGTGTGGGAGTCCTTGGCTTTGAGCTGGCTTTGAGCTGGTATTTTCCGCGGCTGAGTACATTCGCTTCCATCGATGACGTCGGTTGGGAGTGGTGTTGATTGCTACGGAGCGACCAAGCAATTTCAATTTCCGACCAACGACACCAATAAGATTTCCGACTCTCCCCCCTCCTGTTCACATCTTTGTAACCACATCTTGGTGTTCCTTTGCAACCTCACAACCTTCTTGCACATAATCCCTCACCAGTGCAAGACCTTTTTGGCCTCGCACTGAAAACATACCTTTCTTTGTTTGCTCTGCCCCCAGCCACACTAAGCTAACGGTCTACACGTGCGTACGTAGCTCCTCGAGGGGCCGAGACGATTGTGAGAGGTTTCTTCTCTCCGTGAGAGGTCCTAGTACCCCTCGATTCGAGGATTGTCTGGAGGTGAGTCTACTCGACTATCTGCTACGTCCCGACTACTTGTGCTCATCTTTGAAACCGTTCTGAAGAATGCAACCAAGACTAAACTGCTACTACGTCAGATCCTGATCGATAACAATGGCGGCCCTTAATGGAAGCTCGTCTGTTCCAGCTCCCTCGCAAGCACATCTCAATCGTGGATACGGTGCCAGCAGTGTTCCACAGCAATCCAATTTCGATCCTGCATCGGCTACCTCCGCGGCAGATTTTGGAGCAAATCCAGGACATCCACACAATACCTCGCTGTTGGCGCAACAAAATCAGGGACGCTTCAACGAGGAGTGGGACGCAAGTCAGCGTGGAAGCTCTATAGTCGACGGTCCAATGCAGCGGTCCAATTCAGCCATGCCACAAGGCGAAATTCTAACTCCCTCGAGAGGAGGAACTCTGAAGAAGAAGGCTTCCCTGAAGAGATCCGGTTCGTTGAAGCGATCCGGTAGTCGCAGAAGCTCGAGAGCAGGAAGCGTTCGTAGTCTGGCTCTTCAATCAGGGGGCGATGTCGACGAGTCACATAGCGCCTTCCACTCCCCAGTTCCAACCAGTGGAAACCCGACTGAGATCCTCGCAAATAGATTTCAATGTGAGTGCAATTGCCCGGTTCATACCCAGGTGTTATGCTAACCTCTCACATTAGCTTGGCGCAGAGTGTTGAAAGACCTCATTACCTATTTCCGAGAAATCCAAACATCGTACGAGCATCGGTCCAAGACTGTGTTGAAAATCTCCAACGTCATCAACAATACTTCAGCTCCCCCAAGTTTCCTCCAAACTGGTGGCATTGATGATGCCCTTCAGATCTTGCGCGGCTACCATAAGAATTCAATCGCCGAAGCAAATAAATCTCGAGACATCGAAAACGATGTGATCTTGGCTTTGGTTGGCCTCCGAAGCGACCTCAGCCAAAAGATCAAGGAAATAAAGAGTTTGTCTGGTGATTTTAAGAACTCCGTGGACAAGGAAATGGACACGACTCGGAAGTCTGTGAATAGCTTGCAAGATGGTCTGGGACAGGCCGGTGTAGATCCTACTCAGATGACTGGCAAGCAGGATCCATATCTGCTCAAGCTAGCTGTAGATCGCCAAATTGAGAGGCAAGTGGACGAGGAGAATTACCTTCACCAGGTGGGTTGGTCATCTCTTCTATCCCGCTCAACAGCTGACCATGCAAGGCCTACCTGAATCTAGAGGCTTCGGGAAGGGAACTAGAGTCAATCGTTGTTGGCGAAATTCAAAAGTCCTACAATGCATATGCTGGCATCTTGAAGCGCGAAGCAGACGGTGCTTATAATGCTGTCGAGGAGCTCCGCACAGGACCAATCGCGATGCCGAAAGACCACGAATGGTGAGCTGCCTTCATATCTCTGCCGTGCTGGTGGCGGGTGCCGTATACTGACAATCATGCCTTCTGTAGGAACGAATTCGTAGAAAAGGATGAGCATTTCGTCGATCCCAAGATTCCTGTGAGGGAAGCACAAAACATACAATATCCCGGCAGAGACAGCTACTTAGCGCAAGCCATCCGTGAGGGCCTTCTCGAGCGCAAGAGCAAGTATCTCAAAAGGTAGGTGACTGACTCAATTTTTGAGAACCAAATGGCTGACTTCTCGCTCCAAAGCTATACACCAGGCTGGTAAGTCAATTCCTGTGTTTATGCCTATGCCTCATGCTGACAGGTCATTTGAAGGTACGTTCTTTCTCCTACTCATCTTCACGAATTCAAGTCTGCGGACAAAACCCAGGCTCCCATCATGTCTCTATATCTTCCCGAGCAAAAGCTCGGGTCCAACTCGGCCGCGGGCGCTTCATCGAACAAATTTATGCTTAAAGGCCGTCAAACGGGCTCCCTGCATCGTGGCCACTCCTGGGTTTTTAGGGCTGAATCTTACGAAACAATGTTGAGCTGGGTTGAGGATATTCGAACCCTAACCGAAAAATCTCTTCAAGAACGAAATGCATTTGTTCGCCAACACGCCCGTAGCGTTAGCGGAACTTCGCAGAGAGCCGGATCCATCAGTAGCGATGGAGTGATGGACGAAGAGGATGAAGAGCCATTCTCAGCGACTACCTCAGCTGTTGTAGTAGCGGACACGAAGCAAGAAGGGCCTAGGCGTCCCCAAGGTGGGCGATTCCCTAGTGACCTCCAAGTCAACGCACAACGCGGCTTACAAGCTCCTCTCTCGCCATCTAGTGGAAGTTCCGGTTACGGAGATGTCCAAGATCGAAATGCAGTAGCTGCTGCTGGCGCGCTTTCCGGTAGTGGCATTGGTCAACAGTACGGCGAAAGGACCTCATCAGCACCCCACGGTGAACAAGTTCAAAGAGCTGCGATGGAGGACGGCGTCAATCCATATACTTATGAGCCACTTCAAAACACCATCAACAACCACACCGACCAATCTATATTGCCTGTCGCAGCGGCAGCAGGCTTAGGTGGAGCAACTGGCGCAGCCGGGCTCTATGCATATCAGAATCACGAGCAAGAGCAGCACGATCGAGAACTTCAGCAACAAGAAGAGCTCGCAGCCCAAGAAGCTTCAATGTTTGCCGCTCCTGACACGGACATTCGCCCACATGATCGAGCGATCTTAGATGCTCCGGATGTTCCACCCCCGACCTCCAAGGAACACCAGTACGAGCAGCAAGCCGCTCAAGAAGCTGTTTTCGTTGCCGCCCCTGATGCTGTCAACACTCGTGAACTACCGACATCAAACTTCATGTCTGGAGGTCGCAGTCAAGGTGACTTGGCGGAGGGTGGTCTCAACCATGGCCGTCCCACGGTTGGTTCTTCCTACCAAGATGGTTCCAATCCTGTCAAGACACTTTTGAAGCCACTTACGGATGATCTGGCAAGGCCTTCGCTTGCGGCAGGTCAAAATCACCAGAGTGTGCAGAGCATCAGTCAACTTCATGTTCCAGGCGAGTATCCTGAGGTAAAGCCAACTACGCATATGCCAGTTTAGAGGTAGTTCGACAGGGATGTGTAAATAGCTTCTTGGGTTCCAAGGGATCGGGACGGTTCTGGTGAGACGGCTTGGCCTATGGTTAGGGAAAGAATTAGTATTGGTGGGTGGCAACCAGGTGGTTAGGACTTGTGGTGGCGTCCTGGTACATTTGAAAGTTTCTACATACATCCTTCGCTGAATTTGTGCTCATCTTGTAACGAGCTACCATTATCCTGCTTTCATACTCAAGAGCAGCGAGTGAATATGATATAGGTGCAGCTGCGAGTCACTTAATCAACAGGGAGACTCATCTACCAAGGGATGATATGTGAGATGGTTGTCGTCCTGTGTTCTCTTCCATTTTAGTGGATAGATTCGGAAAGACATCCTCTCCAGACCGTTGGGTGTTGCCATGTCGAAGACAGTTCCACTGATTCGTGCATTTCTGTCTCCTTTCTGCCAATAGCGAAGGCAACGCAAGGCTCTCCGAAGACGGCCGTTCAATATGACAGGTGACTTCACGATTTGATTGCAGCAGGTCTACTACGTACAAGGGGTATTGATTGTAACTGCAGGGATATCGCCACAGTAGCTCAACCAATAGTCTGACAGCAAAATCACCTGTTCTAGTCAGA
>MU251736.1:0-36069 GCA_019669835.1 Amylocarpus encephaloides
AAAGAAGATTCTGGAGGATATTAAAACCTGATTAGTCAGGCAGTCACTCTCTATATAAAGACTCGCTTGTTCCTGTATTATAGAGGGCAGTCTCTTTTAAATGTTTCCTGAGAAATACTCTCTTTACCCTACCCCAGAAACCAAATTCTGACTCCTGCATAAGGCTCTCATATATATATATATACAATACTAGGTTCGCCTCGTGATATGAGCTTTGTCAAAACGGCTTCCTAAGTAAAATGGCTTGTTTCGGCGATAGCTTCGGATATAATTTCATACTAGAATCACTATACTAAAATCATACTAAATTCTAACATTTAGTAAGGAATAATTAAAATCCTATAAAGTTTAACTATTCCGTGATATCGAGATTATTACTATAATCTATAAGGGTATTATATCCGAGGCTATCGCCGAAATAAGATATTTTACTTAGGAAGTCGTTTTGTTTATCCCGAGTATACAACAAAGCCTACATCACGAGGCAAACCGAGTATAATTATTTTAAAAAAAGAGTCTTAGCTCCTAAAATAGTCTATCGCCTGGAGGTATTAGATTTTATATGTAGTAACTGGAAATTCGGAATTCTTACCACTACATCAAGCCCGCGCTTACATGACTATATAAATTCTTTCGCTCACTATTTCCTCTAATCAGAACAACTGATCGGGATATAAATCGGATTGCCCCGGCGGATGGTACAACGCTATAGTAGCCTATCGTTATCCGACCGCCGGGGAACGGAGGGCCCCCCTTATCCAACTAAGTTCCCGACCTGTGGCCCCAGGTAACAGGGTAATAAGACGTAGGGCCGAAAGGCCTGAACTTTTTGCTTTTTACTTTTTACTTTTTTATTTTTACTCTCTCCGAATGAAAGTACACAGTAACGAAGGAGTCGATATAATAAAAATCATAGAGTAATACTCGGGATAAGTAAAAAGGCCGGCGATAGATTTAGATATAACACGTATTTAGTTTATAGTAATAATCTTAGGATCATAGAATAGTCGAACTTTATAGGATTCTATTAAATTTAATTATTCCTTACTAAATGTTAAAATTTAGTATGATTTTAGTATAGTGATTCTAGTATGAAATTATATACGAAACTATCGCCGAAACAAGCCATTTTACTTAGGAAGCCGTTTTACTTATCCCAAGTATATGACAAAGCTCATATCACGAGGCGAACCGAGTATTATATGGGGCCAAATATCGTGAGAAATTTAGGGTAGCCTCACGGATTAATATAAATCCACGGCCTCCGATTGGCTCATGGAAATAATCTTACTGCCTCAGGCAAAGAGTAATATAACATAATCGTAAACTCAACGTTACATTCTACTTTATTGTAACAGGGGTCTATTTTAAGTATTAGCGGTACAGACTTCAACTTGCATACGGCTTGTCAGCAGCAGCCTGGCTGGCGATGCGTGACGCGACTCCTTTCTTTTGCAAATGTCGTGGCACACTCACACTCACAATATTTTCGTCACCGGTTCATATCCATTCCTTCCGAAGCCAATGACTGTTGTGGCAGAATCACAAATTGTCAAGCCAAGCTGCGGACGAAACACATCTCGCCTCGGGCAGTTTAAATCTCCAAATAGGATCGCGACCGAGCACCGCTTCGGGTGATCTTGAATAGGCAGCTTGAAGTTATCGTTACTCATCTGGCCAATGGCCCATGGCCTTGAACATCTGGATCCGATCGCAAGGCTGCGACGTTTATATTCCGTCTATCTACATCGGTGGCCCACAGTTCTACTTCGTACGAAGCACTTGCACTCTAAAATGTCGGACTCATCCGCAGCCATCCATTTCTGCGGCTGAAAATCAGCCCTGGCGAGTACCTTCCCCATACAATGACTGTACAGAGTATGCGCCGAGCTGCAGAGCGAGTCCTGTGTGGTCAGCGAAACTCTACGGTAAGGTTACTCATGTTTCTAACATGCAGTCGAAGCGCCGATCCTACGCATGGCAAGGCAGGCCGGGCGAGGCTTTTCTTTTTGATTGACCAACTGGTAGCCCCCAAGTGGTGCTCACTCAAAGTTATCCGAGTACACGGGTAATTATCAGCTAACGAGTAACTATATCAGAAGGCAACCGTCAGCTTTTGCCACTGTAAAGCATAGAAGCTTCGATTCCCCCAAAGGCTGTCGTCCCTCTCTTAACCGGCGTTATACACACAGTCACAACGATCTACCAGTAACCACAAGGCTGTTGTCTCATGAGACAATCCTCCGTTGCACATTAGACCCTTCCAGGTCTAAATACCCCTCTCGCGCTGTTGGGCTTCTGCTATCTCACAGAGAGACAGCACTTCCCCCCACTAAAGTCTCCAATAAACGCAGTTTGCGGCAATGTCATCGTCCATTAATTCGAGCGCCTCCGACAATGACAGTAGGCAACAAATGGGGCCTCCCCCTCCATATGGGACGAAGCCGAAACCGAAGAAGAAGAAGAGGGTTCTGCCACCTCAAAAATCGATTTCCAAGATATGGTCTCGATTTTCTGTACCCAGATTCAGCAAGGCGACAACGATACTTCCCCCAAACCTCTCCAAACTTGCGAACTCGAAACCAAGTCCTCGAGAAGTACATTATAATCTCTTGGTATCAGAAGACTTCGAAAGAGCAGTTCAGGAATGTAGAAACAGGGTAAAGAAACTTATAAGGGAATGCAAAAGGGTCAATATGAGATACCGCGATGCTGATTTTGATACTGACTGGGATCTCAAATGGGAGAAGGGCTATTGTCTGAATGGCTTAAGCGAGGACAGGTTTGAGATCAGTGGCAGGTCTTTCGCAAACCTGTCTTCAAATGTCCCTAAAGCCGTCAAGAGAGTTCACGAGATATTCGAGAACCCAACTTTTAAGGAAAAGGTTACACCAGCAGATGTCAGACAAGGCGGCCTAGGGGACTGCTGGTTAATGGCCAGTCTTACGGCCCTTGCAAGCATGGAAAACGGAATACATCGAATTTGTGTTGAGTACGATACGAGTGAGTAGTCACCGCTCCACAGTATAGTTACATGCTAATGGACCTAGAAATTGGGATATATGGATTTGTCTTCCACCGAGGTAAGATACTTTCACCCCCGTCTCGTTTTTGTTTCGTACAGACGAACCGCTTTGCAATAATTACAGCAAGCGAGTGCAAGAACCGCCGCATGTCTCGATTGAGATCTTGCCATATTCGATACTCAATGTGTTATATGTGAGGTATCGAACATGCTTCGTGTAAAACTCGTGATAATTTATGCTCATCGCACAAAAGCGCACCCAAAACACAGATGACTAGCTTAAGGAAGAGAAAATAAAACTACTATTCTTCTCTTCCTCAAGCACGGATGGGTCGTCGCTCCGTGTATTGTCGGAAACAGGTGGGAGCAGTCTATCGTTCAAGCGACTGCTAGCAGCTATGGATGTGCATGGGGTAGATTGATGTTGTCTTTGCCAGTCTGAAACCACCAAGTGGACAGTTTCAGGGGTCTAGGATCTATGATTATGATTGTTTACTAAACCTACGCGAGTTTACTAGTAGATTGACGGCTAGTAAGCATTGCTTAAGCCTCTTTCTGTAATTTCCTCTTTGGTATACTTATGTTTGGTTACATATATACCTTTATCTAAAATTCAATTAGATGGCGAATGGATAATTTCCATCATCGATGACAAGTTATACCTCAAATCTCCAGACTGGGATTCGCCATCACTTCAGCGGCACTTACTCGAGCTTTCGGATAGAGATGACGTCGAAGCTGAGTATCGAAAAACATATCAGACTGGTTCACAAGCATTGTTTTTTGCGCATTGCGCTGATCAGAACGAGACTTGGTTGCCTCTGCTTGAAAAGGCCTATGCCAAAGCTCACGGCGATTATGGAGCCTTACAAGGCGGCTGGAACGGGTATGTATCTATTCACTTTATAGGAATCAAACTAATGAAATGTAGTGAAGGAGTGGAAGATTTAACTGGTGGTGTCACAACAGAGCTCCTAACATCGGACATTCTCGACACCGATAAGTTTTGGACAAATGAAATCATGAAAGTGAATAAGGAATTTTTATTTGGTTGCTCAACGGGACTGCTTGATGGTGGGTACGGGAATCGCGATGGCATCTCGGAAGGACATGCATATGTCGTGATGGAAGCCCGGGAACTGTCAACAGGGGAACGGCTGCTGAAACTCAGGTAGGTCCAAGCTACCTTGTAAGTGATTCTCAATGCTGATACGAGGCAGAAACCCGTGGGGTAAAGGCAAAAAGGGCAACTGGGAAGGAGCATGGTCAGATGGGAGTAAGGAGTTCACCCCCGAGGCACAGATCGAATTGAAACATAAATTCGGTAACGACAGCGTCTTCTGGATCTCTTACCCAGATCTACTCCGCAAGTACCAGCATTTCGACCGCACTCGGCTATTCACAAATGATGCTGATTGGCGAATTACTCAAAGATGGATCAGTGTCGATGTGCCGTGGAAGTCCGAGTATGAGCATAAGTTCCAGATGGTTTTGACGAAGGAGTCGCCAGTTGTCTTGGTCCTCAGTCAGCTTGATGACCGATATTTCGATGGCCTACAAGGACAATACGATTTTAGACTACAATTTCGCCTTCATGACATGGACTCGCCCGACGAGGAAGATTTTATTGTCCGAAGCCATGGCAACTACCTCATGGCACGTAGCGTTGTTGCTGAGCTCACAAGCCTACAAGCAGGCAGCTATTCGGTGTGGGTTATGGTTATTGCCGAACGGAACTTAGCGCAACTTACTGTCGAGGAAGTTGTTAAAACACAATGCAAAGAGAAGATTGACAACGACAAATTAGCACAAGTAGGCGCAGCGTACGACTTGGCACATAGCAAAGTCACAGCTCATATAGAAAGCAAGCTCTACGCGGAAGAAGCCCAGGAGAAGACGAAAGCCCGAGACAACAGGACGGCGGCGCGAAGGAAACATTGGGAGATGAGACATCTTCAGCGGGATGTCTTCAGGAAGCAAGGGAAGAAGAACCAGGAAAAGCGTGACCTCAAAAGACGGACGAAGACCAACGAGGCCATTGTTAAAGAGAGGGCAAAGCCAAAAGATGTCGGTGTTCAGACACAGCCTTCAGAGGAGACGCCCGTTCAAAGGGCAGATCGAGGCGTGCAGACTGAAGAATTTGGTGATACACCCCAAGTGGTCTCAGAGCCTACACTCGAATCTCAGCCTTTGAATGATCTCGACAAAGCCGTCCAAACAGACCCACTACCTCTTAACCCTTCCATAGACTCACTCGAAACACCAGATACGCCCAAAATTGTTGCATCAATCCCGAATTTCCCCCAAGGAAAGCCAAGACTCTTTCGCATGCCCTCAGGCCAATCCATGCCACCGCCTCAACCACCTCCTCACTTCCAATATCGTGACATGCGTAAAAAGTCGGTGGTATCCCAGCGTGATTATCGCCATGGCCCGCCACCTCAAGCTTACATTACCTCCGAGGGCGAATCAAGCGCGAGTCCGATATCTGATTTTGATGACCTTTTTGGTGATGATGAGCCTGCTGTTCAGGCTAGACCACCACAAGGTCAAGGGCGTTCGAATACTTCTAAGACTAAGGGTAGTAAGAATGAGGGTGAAGCCGAACCTGACCCGTGGAATGCCGTTTGCGTTGTGGGCTTTCGAGTCTATGCACAGGACCAAGAGCTCGAGCTTAAAATCTGTGATGTGCCGGAGCAACCTGATCAAATGATGACCGAAAACGATGCCGATGATGAAAAGGATTCAGTCGCTCAAACTGCAGCACCCAAATCAGCAGAAATTCCCAAGGATACACCCAAGAACAACGAAGATACACAAGAGACGAAAGATGTTACAACAAATATTGAGCCAACTCCAGTCACAGGAGAGATAGGGGACGCCGCCCCTAAGAACGAGCTAGCGGTGCCTTCTCCAAGTGCCGATGACAGCAGACCTAGAGGTACAGGAGAGGAAATTGTAAGTATAGCAGGAGGAGAATCTCTTTCCTCGCCACCTGTCGCTAAGGACGCTTCTGCCGTCGAGGACTCAGCTGCTGAGATCCCTAATAGAGAGGTGCAGACGATTAGTACAGGTTTCGGCCTGTGACATAATCGTTGTGGTGCTGGGATAAAGTCCACTCATTTCGTCACATCTCAATTATGAAACTCAAGGTGGGAAGGGCTCGAGGTATAATAATGGAGAGACTTTTCTGCCTATACCTGAATCTATCTCACGACTGAAGAGATTCTTAGAAGTATAGATTTCTAAGATGCCCTTTCAACATACCAAGATGTCATCAACGTGTCATTGGCTATGCGTAGGCCTATATTAGGATCAGGAATAATCGCCGTCTGCACATCCGCGCCATCAAAATTCGGTCCTCGCCCGGTCCCTCCTTTAATCCGACTTGGCTTTATGACGAACAGATCTTGCCAGCCGACTTCTCGTCTTCATCCACAATATTGCCCAAATACTCATCCTCTTCAACCTTACTGTCTCCATGGTACGGAGTCGGTACAAACATCTCGAACACTGCGCATTATCGCATCAAAAGCCTTTAAAAATTTTCGGCATTCTCTAGCCTGGCTTTTATGGCGCTTCTTAAGACTTGGCTATGTTTTCACAACCTAGACCTTTGATGAATATGTCTTCAAGCTGTTTCTGCAGCATGTTCTGCGAAGATGTGAAGTCTGGGTCGAGGTGTTGAGCGGTCGATGGCCGACATTTGGCGGAGGTCGTCCGTCACTTCGATCAACCAATTGCTGTCTATGAGTCGTCAGCAATGCGAGCTTCATTTGGCGAGAAGAGGGCTTTATACTCCCGAATAAAGTGCTGTATATGTTGTTCACTTTCTAAGTGATATCTCCGCCAAAGCAACTAAATCGTCGATTAAAAATGTTTTCAGCAAGAAATTTCCACACCACGCCATTCAGTATAGCTCTTCGGCTTGGATTATTCGAAAACTACGCCTAAATTCTCTGTGCCCGAGGATCTAGCGGAGAAGTGAAACCTATAGTCTATCGTGTACTATTGGGTAAATTAAGGAAGATAGGGAGTTAGTAGTAATAGCAAGGTGTGTATAGCTCGGATTTGCATAGTTGAATCAACCTAGTACATTCCATAAAAGGCTTGGTCGAGACACCCGAATATAAAGGCGCTTAAAATGAAGTTTGAGAGATGCATCTCAAACGTAACGCAGTGATGATGGCTTCTCATTTCTCGCATGTACAATCGACCGACGCAAAATAATCACGAAGGGTATAGAAAGCCTTCCATGAATGTTGAATAGCTCTCCCGAGAAGTTATTGCATTTCTAGTGCTGGTAGAAACTACTCTGATTCTCTCTACCCATGCCGGCTACAGAATTTGAACCTCAACATCTTCAGAGGAGGTCGGTTTCAAGCAGCGCCAGCTTTCCCCTTGACAATTTCTGGGTGAAGCGTGCTGGCACCATAGTGCGGAAACTCAGTGATAGATGCTGCTGGCGTGACGAGGATCTCTTTGACGTTGAGGACCAGCCCTGCGACTCGAGGAGCCGGGACAACTGTGGTGTCCGCCTATTGCAGGTTTGTGTTAGAATATGGTTCGTGATAGGAGGCACGAATTCAGCGAACCTTAGTGACGGAGGCCTCTAGGCCCATCTCCAAAAATGCCCTGACTGCAGCCACATCTTCCGTATCGACTCCCGCCTTGCTAAGCACAGTATTGAGCCCAACCTCGAAATTAGTAGTGGCATTCATAGCTCCCTTGGCAGCGCCAGCTGGGGCCGGGGGAGAAACTATCATCTCGCCAAACTTCACACCGCTCATCTTCACATCGACAATATATCCTTCCCCATCCATGGCGGTGCCAAGAGCCTGGATAGTGACGCTCCACTCCTTGGTTGGTGAGGTGGCTCGTCTCAGGCGAGACTTCGTGGGTGAGGTTGGGTTGTAATGGATATTGATCCAAGTGGTGACATTTTTTTTCAATTCAGCTGGTGTCATGCCTGGCAGCCAGTCTTGGATCTCGGGGTACGAGTGCCCGAACTCTTTGAGGTGTCGTGATATAGTGGATGTGTACGCTGTGGTTCCATCTGCCGTTGTGAACGGCGTCAGAGGGTCGGAGGGTGTGTCTGGGACGCCAATGGGGTGAGTGAATGAGCCCGTTCCATCGTTTTCTGCTACAAGGAAGGAGTCTGGATTTACGGCTTCCCACATGGCGAGCAGTCTATCGACGTTTGTGTGGTGGAGCCAGAAGATAGGGTCGAAGGCCGAGTAGCTTACGGCTGTCACTATGAACTAGTCAGCTTTTCGTACAAGATGGCGGTACTGCTTTGAAATGGCTAGAGAAATGATGAGCCTCAAGGCGATTGCCATTCTCCATGCCATGCTAAAAAGGCATCTACTTACTATGACCAAGAATAACGCCCATGAAGCCGCCTCCAACGGCAACATGCACCAGATTGTGCACGTACTCAAAGGAGAGACCTTGAGTACCACCATTTGACATAGTGTTGTAATCTGTGACTTTTTCAAAGATATCGTACTGGTGAAACCAATCAGTAAGGGTCGGTCGGATGTCAAGCCCACGTACCGTATTCTTCTTCAAGCCCCTACCTACAAGATTTTTATTGGCCTGATTGTTGTTCGAAACTCCATCCACAGGACATCGCTTCGTAGTCTCATACGTAGACAGCTTGTTGTCCTGATCGCCTGGAAACCAGGTTTCGTTAAGTGGAAACTGCTGGAATTTGTATTCATATAGAGGATTGGTGACAGTCGTGGGTCCCGAAGGGGTGTCAATTGTTAGTGTAGGTGTGGTGATAACATCAGGCATCGTAGGTACTTCTGCCCAGTCCCAATAAGGCATCCGGAAATTGTCTGCTGCTGTCTGGTACTCGGGCGTGTTGTATTGCTTGGCTATCTTCTGGGCTTGGTCGGCAAGAACTCGCTGGCATTCGTTAGGTTCCTCTCCGACATTGGCCAACCGCGACTAACCTCAAAGAGTGCTAAGTATGGGCGATGCCATGTTGGAAAGAGCACGTTACCGTGAGTGCAGTAACCTATCAATGGGGCATCTGGATTCCACTCATAGGCGTCCCAAGAGTAGTAAGGCCTGCCGTGAATACCTGAATAGTGTTAATGAGTAAGTGGGATTAGCAGTGCATATTCTTTTCGTACCAGCTAATTGGAAATACGAGAGCAATTCGTCCTCCGGCGTATCTTGTACTGCATTCAGAGCCTGTATATATAGCGACCTAAATAAATACCGTCAACAAGCAGAGCGGGTTCCCGTTTTCTCATCGGAAGGTGCCAGGCTTAAGTACCAGGTTGGGGCATCATTTTGAAGGTCCAATATGTTCCTTCGGAAAGGCCTCGCGCCAGTTTGAGGGTTGACTCCCGCTGTCACAGGAGATAGCGCATACTTCGCTTCGATAAGATTAATTCCAATATAGATAGCGAGGGTGCATATAGTGACAACGCGCTGGAAGAACATAATGAGAAATATATGTCTGTATAAAGGCAACTCACACGAAACTTGACATTCAGTAGGTGCCCTCTTGATTTATAGACCTCTTACTCAGTACCCGAATCTGGCAATCTCTACTAAGCTTCCCACGATTCATCTCGTGCAAGAACGCCACGTTCGTCTGATTACCATGGCACAGCCACGCTTTCTACCAGCATTCAAGTTCCTTAAATCTGAATGAAAAGCGTTATTTGACTAGCATCTCAACTTAAGGTTTGCAGACCACTTTCATTGGGCAATGG
This sequence comes from Amylocarpus encephaloides, assembly GCA_019669835.1. Classification (NCBI taxonomy): domain Eukaryota; kingdom Fungi; phylum Ascomycota; class Leotiomycetes; order Helotiales; genus Amylocarpus; species Amylocarpus encephaloides. The sequence goes on from MU251736.1 coordinate 9,760, forward strand.
CATTAAGCATTAAACAAATGAAATTGCACATGTAATCCGGTAGGTGATGTTTGGAGTAACATGCTTATTTTGCGGATGTGCATCCGTTCACCTGAGCACCTAGCGTGGACAGATATTCGACCCATACCTAGCAGGGCGTCAGCTTAGTACAGATAATGGACTTTGAACTTTCGCTCGATGAAACACAACATCATGGCACAGGTATATAACTCCAATCGAAAGCCTAGCCAGCGACCGCGCCCCGTTCTCGTCTACTCGGAATGGAAGCATAATGCGGCGTAACGCCACCAAGCCTGATTCATCGTCAGTCGAATGTTCTCTAGCATGGAAGACTGATGGCTTTGGTCGGCTTCCTGGATTTGACCTCACGACGATCACTTCGATCCATTGTGAGGTCACGCCAATGAACACATTTCAATTGTCCGAGGGGAAGTTGTTAAGGTGTAAGTTTATCGCATTGTACCAAACTTTCTCCTGGTCATTCCAATCTTTAGCGGCTGGATTTCAAGCCCATCCCGAACATCGGGTCGCACAAACAATGACTAAACGTTGGGTCTCCGCTTTCCAACAGGAGGCTCAAACGGGCGACCTCTCCTTCTGACCTCTGACTGGGAGATCAAAGGCCAAGACGTAGGATTTAGCTCGAGAAGGTTTAGGGTCATTTGCAAGCCTAACTGCAGTAGTGAAGGAATGGGATTTCTGTTGCATGTCGAGATTTATAGCGTCGCCCTAAACTGAGACCGGAAACAAAGAACGAGCAAGCATCGTGGTCTAGTGTGGTAGCCAACATGGCAATGGTGGCAATCCAAGCTCATGATCCATGTCGCTCTAGATCTTCGAAACACGCGTAGAATCAATACTAGGAATCGCAATGGAAGAACATCTCGGTGGAAGAGAGCAGGAATCGAACAAACATCAACAATCAAGTGGGAAGATAAAGAGATGGGCAATCTTTGTTCTTGCAAAAATGTGAGGGTTGACGACAAAAGGAGCCTTGCAAAAACATGAAAGAACCTGTCCCGAAGGAGCAACAAAACGCTATCAGATCATGACCGGGTTTCTACCTCACTTTTGCATCATAAGGGACGGGATTGCATTTCATGCTGTAGGCTAATAGTATAGTCTTCGCAACGTGCCAAGATATCCCATATTTCCTTCATGAAAGGAAGTGTCCGTAGAGAGAAACTGAAGAAGGGCTATAAGGTTAGGACCAAAGCATCCTGCGACGCGGCGAAGCCATACCGCTGAGGATTTCGCAGACGGTGATGAGCAAAGACAAGACCTGAAGCAAGCATGTCTAAAAGAAGAAGTCAGGCTCGCAGAACCAAAACGCGAAGATGAAGTTATCGATTGACATGCAAAGACAGAGGCAAAAGCTGCCACAGTAGGAGAAAAGATCCAAGTCACAAAACACCCCTTGGTGATTACTAATAGCCATCGATTCTCGGCTTGTTCTCACATGTACGCACGGCAACCAATGACCACAGAACGCTCATGAGTTCCCGGGCCCGGTTGTATCAAAGGGGTTTCTCAAAGCCACATAAAGCAACGCTTCACTGTGTATTCCTCCAGAGAGGTCCCAAAGGATGCTCGAAATCTGCACCTAGGATTCTTCTGCCAAGGCTCGTAGCCTGGGAATCGTTACAGTACGTGGAATGCAACCCGTAAGCGCTACGCAGACTAGTGTCTGGGTAAACAAACTGTCAGATTACCCAGATTCCCCTGTTTGGAATTATAAACGGAAAGCATATGGAATCTCTACTGTCACCCACTTGCTAGATTCCCCGGCCCGAAATTGTTCGCGGTCAATGGCATGCTTGGCAAAGAGCAGATTTCGAGTGTTGCGCAACATCTACATCTACGGTCGCAACATCTACGGTCCAGTAAGTTGGGATTCCTGGGGAAGTAAACGCACCAAGCTAATGTAAATGTTAAATAGGCCGAGTTGCACCAGATGAGCTATCTTTCGGTGATCATGCCTGGAAAGACCTTTATCCACGCCCAAAATCTCTCCGTGGCGCTCAGCTCAGGAAGCATGTCCCCTTCACTCCGCGGCCAGAGGTCTTGTTTGTAGGCCAACTAGATGAGGGTCAACACGCCAAGTTACGGAAGGCATCAGCTCCGGCTTTCAGCTCAAGTGAAATCCGTGCCGGGGAGGACACTCTTCAAGAGCACTCATCGAGGTTGATCCGGAAACCCCGAGAGGAATCAGGCGATAAAATTCTCCATGGGCTTCAATGATTGGCATCAGACGTGATATCGGAAGATCGTGTTCAAAGAATCCTCCCATGCTCTGTGGGGGTCTCTGATACCTCTAATAAAGCCCTCGTAGCTAACGGAAAGGAGTGGCCACGCAGAAGTACCCGTGGTAATACACATGACCGGACGCCTGCTACGGAATTTTGCCGAAATACCCATCTGGAACTGAAGTTTTCCGTTAGGATGGATTTACCTCGTTTTCAAGGCCCGTTCTTTTGCTCGATGGTCGGACTTCTTCGACAGGTTCGTAAAGGAGAGGCTAGGGGCAAGGACTGCGAAAGTAAGGAGCACATAGGAGAAAGACGAAGCCAAAGACCTGTGTGTTTCTTATAAATCTCGCGATTGGGTCTTTCACTAACGAAAAGCAGGATTTCACATCTTAAGAAAAGGGAATTAACAGAGGAAGAAATGGGTGGTGTTTCAGCAGACATGATGATTGCTGGGGCGGACACCATTACAGGTACTCCGAGTGTGAGAATTGCCGACCCTCTGAAGTGCTCCGAGTGTGAGAACTACCGACCCTCTAAAGTATTCTAGTCCTATTCCTGACGCGCGTCGGGCTTGCATTGCCACCTAGCTACAAATCCAACAAAGATTCAGGCCGTGGTCGATGAAATACGATCATCTTTCAGCGACGAAGGCGAAATCACGTTCTCTAGCACAGCCAGGCTGAAGTACCAGAACGCTGCGATTAGCGAGTCTCCCTCCTACAGTCCTGTTGGCTAATAGAGCACGAAAACAGCTTCGATGTTGCGTTGTGTGAAGTGTCGATAGATTGGATGATCATGCTAGCGTGGAACGTGTCTTACAAGAAATCACCCCTGATGGGGAGACTGGCACCGGTTGTTGGCTGTGGCTCGTGAGGGTTATATGGGGTCGAGGCTAGCGTGCGCAAGAAACGGCGATAGACAAAGCCAATGTTTAATACAGGTTGAAGCGCCTTGATTCCATATCACCTCTTCTGAGTGTTTGCGTGAAAAGTCCATCGCTTTCTGCTTGTCAGGAAGTGTCTCCCCGGTTTCATGCACTACTAAGGAGGAGATTTTATTCCTTCACGACCAGCTGCTGCCTCGAAAACATAGATCTCGTTCAACTTTGTCTCCAGGCTGACTGCAAGGCAGCGAGCACATAAAAGCTTGTCGTGATGGCTGAGCCGCTTACCGATGTTGTTAAAGTGGAAAGGCTCGAAGACCATTGAACCCTTAGTTCCTAAGCGTGCTAACAAAAGCAAACACTTCTGCTGCGGGAATAGGCTGTGACGTTGCGGTGCTGAGAAGGGAAACAAGATCCTCCCTCGACCTGAGTCAGGCAACGGTCACATATCAATGGCCTTCAAGCCTTGTTCTAGCTTAAGCCACTACAACCCGAAGATCTGGAGAGGATCGCGATAAGACCCCCTTTAGAACATGGCCAACGCACATTTTCTATACCACGAGCGTGAGACCGTTTGTTTTTATGTGTATGATGATTTGCTCTAAAATTGGGGTCATATCTGATATAATACCAAGAGTACAGGTAGTTGCCCTGTGTATTCAAACCTAGAGCAATTATTACCCTCCTATCTTTCCATAAACATAATAAATGTTCATAGACCAGAAGAACAAGTTTCATCGGACAAAGTAAAATCGGAAGAGCGACTAGGAACACCCGCTTCCCCCTGACCCGACGCCAGTTCCGCCTACTGTTACTCACCGATGTCTTTCACAACGCTGTGTACTTCCAGTTGCAATTTATTCTTCTACGTATTCCACATATCACTAGTGCGAGAACTGCAGCTTTCACAGAGCAGATTTGCAAGACTTATTGCCATACTAACTCTGGCATCGTTTGCACCTTGACATTCGCAGGTAGGACCACGGCATGTTTATACTCGAACCTATTATTAGTAAAATGCTGGCATATGCCGTAGCTTAAACCCATGGTAGCTATCACTGCCACACCCCCGACTGTTACTGCGAGTAAGTCTATTCATTTCCCCTAATCCCTTGGCTTTTGGATCCTTTCTCTTCTGTCGTTTATCGATGGATTTTATAACTTTGCCTCGTAGAACGGCTGGGCAGCATCACCAAATATTGTCTCGATATCGCCCCAAGACATTTCTAGATAGACACCGGTGATAAGTCGAAGCTGACTTTGACCTAGAGAGCCCAATTGAATATGATGTCTGATAATGCAATATGTATATGTGGATCTAACCTCTGTCTCGCCCCGGAATCTCTATTCAACCCATGCCCAAATCCTCCTTCCTAGTCCCCTCGCATCCCCTCTACAAGTATTACCTCCCAATATTATACCATTATCATACAATTATCATACCAGTATCCTACCACCCGCGCCAAGTCACCCACGCCAAACCACCTGTGAAGTGTGAACTGCGTCTCAACTACCGATATCTCAATCCCTCCATCCGCTCTCCGGCATTCCTCCCTATCCCCAATAAGCCCCTCACCTTTGACATAAAACCCCCTCCCCCTCCCCCTCCCTCTCCCCAGAACCCCCCTCCTCCCAAAACTGCCGGCGCGGCGCATGGGTAACGGATCGGTACGTACCCTATTCGGGTAGGTGTCGAATCTCCCTCCCCCGTCTCCGGCACGTTCCATCCGCTCTCGCTTCCAAACCTCTCGATCTACTACTCGACTTGGTTCTGTGTGCTAAGTTTCCTTCCTAAAAATTTCAGGAACTGCTGAGAGAAGAGAATGTGTGCAACGGACGATTAGTCGTATGGAGTACGGAGTACCTACGTACTGTATCACACACAGGCACACGCCGCAGACCTACAGTACAACCCTCTCTATTTTGCTGCATCCAACCCTCCTATCCCATCCCATTGATCCCAATGATCCCAACTCTTCAGAGTCATCTTACCACTTCCCACTAGCGTAGCAACCGCACTCTATACGAGCTCCCCCCATCCCCTCACCAAAAGTTCACAGCTGCCACAACCCCCGCTGCCGCCCTCCTACCTACATGAACCCCTCAACTTTTGAGGCCCTCAAGTAGTAACCACCCAAAACAGTCATTACTCACAAAAGGAAAAAAAAATAACACCAATGAAAATCGAGAGCACCGAGATCAAGTTTATGGTAACCTAATGTGCTGCAATGCATCCTGCAGGTAAGCGAGCGAACCAAAAAAAAGACTTGTCCCTCTGCAGCGCGTAACCACAGCACGCCCACCGAGCGCCCTTTGGACTCGCATAGATCACTGGTCCAGATCTTCATGCGGACAACAGAACAGCCCAGTGTCTGGCTGCAAGTATTCATGAGAGCGGTCAGGAAAACCATGCATCGCGTGTGCCCTGTGATTTCACTTGCATCACGTGTGTGATTTCACCTGCTAGGCATACGTCTAATATATTGGATGTTTGCATATGCCAAGAAGGAAGAGAAGCGGGGAAGAGAAGGAAGAGAAACGGGGAAGAGACGGAAGAGATAATTGTGTACGTAGTATTTTTGTTTGTGTGCATATTGGACCGATCGTTGTCTTTAGAGGGGTATCTTCCAAGCCAGTAAAACCGAATTTCTTGATCATCAGCCGCAAAACAACCAACACCGTGTTTCTACCTCAATGCCTCATCATGCTGTGATTCGTGCTCCGTAAAAAAAAACGTCCTTGTAGACGAATGAGCCCCTGGTCCTTCCCTAGGTGTGTTTGGACCCGGAACCAACGTAATGTATGCACAGCTACGCCAGGAACGATGCAAATATGTAGAGTAGAGCAAACAAAGATAATCGCGAAAAAACCCAGATGCCTTCGCTCTATGAAGCTTTCGGTTCTCATTATAATTTCGAGTCCAACTCCTCGAACTCGCTGATATGCTTTGCTGGTTGTGGCCCAGCACTGACTTGGAGTCTTGACCTAAATTCCCGGACATCTGTGATGACATAAGGGGTGGTGCCATTGCCTTCTTGGTGGACTGGCATTATCTCACCATCCTCGTTGTCCTTGTGGTCTTTGTTGAGCCCCAGAGCTTTGATGCCGTTCTTGACGGTGGTGGTGGTATCGGACGCCTGTGCATTGAGATGGATCGCTAATTTGGATCGCGCAGGGGAGGAAGGTAGAATAAAGTGTTCGTAGAATTCGATCATCTCTGATTTGGTGAGTTGTTTCACTTGTGCAGCGTCCTCATAGGCTGGTGTACGATTAGTTAAAAGCTGTGACCAAACAAGGGCTATGGGGGCTTACTGAGTTCGAAATCAAGATACTCGCTATCAACGTGTCCCCAAAGGCGGCTTGATTCTTGATCGAGGTTCTTTAACTTCTCGAGTCGCTTTGTGATCAAACTTCTCTTGTGTCCCTCAAATTCCGAATCGGACATGGCCCCTAGGGTTTTTGAGAATCCGGAAAGGAAGGAGTCAATTCTTGCTTCAAGATATTGTGGTGTCTTCTCGCTTTGGATGATGAATCGGTATCCTATAGTTGTGACCGTTGATCGTACTCCACTGAAAACCACATAACCGAGTTGCTCCTTCGTTCGTAGTTGGTCAAAAGCAGGTTCGTGAGTCATCTGATCGAGCAGCAACGCCCTAGCTCGTAGTGGTCGTATCGATTTGTCGCCAATGTGTAGCAAGTATTCAATGCAGTGATTGACATTGGCTGGATCCTTCAGAGTCTTGTTGTAAACATAATTCGCTCCTGGTGGGAAGATCAAGGATCGCTTTACGGGCCATTGAGTCTGAGGTAGAACTCTTGGCTTCAGTATGGCCTCAATTAAGTCGCTCAATTTCAGCGCATCCTCCTTGTACAGGTTCCCATGTACAAAGGTTTCGATATGCATCTGGCGAAGAAGATGGGGATAAAACTGTTGAATATCGTTCGCGGTGAGATGCGGTAATTCTGTGAGGGTCTGTTCGGTGATATATGTCTTCTCGCTGTTCAGCCATCTTGTGAACTCGCCCACTTGATTGTAGGGTTGTTGGTAATCCCAATTCTTAAGCCCTCGTGCTAATCTTTCCTTGATGATCTCAAATCTTTCGACGTTGATCTCTAGATCTCTCATTGTGAAGAGCACTTTCTCCAAGAGAACCGGAAGCTTATCATTGTATCCAGATATGGCGATCTCAATGCCCATAGAGTGGCTCGATATTGAGTAATCCAATCCAGCCAGCTCAGCATCGTACGCATACTCCTCCAGAGCATCTCGAACGACATCGGTATACAATCGAGCCTTGAGAGAGTTTTCAGCTGTCGCATTAGGCAAGGTGTTTCGGCAATTGACAAAAAGATTTGCTTGGGGGACCCAAAAGGTATCATCTGATCGCTCTTGATTAGCATACCAACGAGATCATCGTTGGACTCGACAAACCTTTCTTGTACCATGTCCTAACCAAGTCATCACTTCTGATGAGCTTAGGTGAGATCGCTGGCTCTTTGATGTCCTTCTTCTCAACTTCAAGCTTGGTTGGGATAAACTGGTTCTCGTGTGGAAGGTGTAGCTCAGGGAGCCGTGTCAAGGATGTGCTTGTAGCGGCACGCTTGATTTCCGCAACAAAATCGGCTGGCAGCTTCTCGTACGTATACTCTGTGCCATACCATTTCTCCTTCGACTCCCAAGTACCAGGGAAATTTTGAGACACCACTGTCATTCGGAAGTTATCCGGCCTAAGGAATGCGAGCCCTTCTTTGATCTTGGTTGGGTCAAACTTTCGAAGCCTAGGTCCCGACCGTTAGTAGCTGCGCAGGCTTGAAGCCTCAAGAGGATTTCACTATCCCCCAGCGAGCTAGACGTACCTGCTGTGTCCACTGAGCAGCCATTCCCGTGGAAGAGGGGTCTGCATAACTGCACTGATCTTGCTTGTGAATCGGCTGGCAGGTGTCTTCTGCTTGAACTTAAATGCTACATCGGCAAGCCCCTTCTGCTCCTGGAAGATCCATTCTTGCGGTGCATTCTCCCTCAGAAGAGATACATATTCGAAGAAGACCTTAATAATCTCCTTGTAATGAGTCAAGCCGTCTTCTGTGAGCCGAATCTGACAATTGAAGACTCCAGGGGTTCCAGGGCAAACGGGATAGGCTCCTGCCGAAGAAGTTAGATTCAATTCATTCTAAATACAACAAATTGCACAGCGTCAGAGCGCTGACGTGGAGGCTGGGCTAGGAGTTTCGGACTTGAAAATTGTCCGAAACAGGTTCTTGCTCTGATAGGACTAGATGTGGCAAAATATGTCCGTATAAAGGAGGGATAGAACAAGACCGTGGAAGGGAAGGATCTGGGGTATCTTCATCCTGGACTAAACACACCACGCAGATAGAGTGCCTATCGCACCTGAGGTGAACCGACCAGAAAATAAAATTTGCACATACCTGCACTTAATCCATTGGCCCAACCTTTGGATTTGATGTAAGACATGATGCTGCCCGGTCCTTCGTGACCGATCAAATGGCTGATATAGCGACTTGGCTGTGACTCAAATAACGACTCCTCGTCCAGGAATGGGAAGGACAGGTCTAACTCTCTCGAGTCCATGACCGGCTTCGCGAAGCATTGAGTCAACAGGTCGCTCGCGCGGAAAGGCACTTCTGTCTCCCAACGATTTTGTTCTAGATCTTTATTCCGTACGCCGGCGAACAAGTCGGCAGTCCACGCTTCCAAAGTATCAAGGGACTCCTTCCCAAGAACAACGAGCTTCATGCGATTGGCAGAGTAATGCTTCTCGTGAAAGTCCATAAATTTTTGTCGCACATCAATGCCTCGCTTCTCAGGTTGGGTCTTGAGCACCTCAAAGTTGCCAGTAGAGAAATGACAGTACGGATGTTTGGGATTCGATAGAGCCTTCTCCAACTGATGTAGCCGCCATTGGTCACTCTGCAAATTTTTCTTGTTTTCCGAGTCCACGGCTCGCAATTCTCGATCCAAGGTGGAATCCAAGAAGAGAGGATCAATGAAAAATTGGGCAAACCGATCTAGGGCGCCATACAATGGGGAGGCCTCGTCATCTTTGGCGTCTTCTGCTCGCGTCGCGGCAACCTCGAAATAATAGTTGGTGGATGTCGCACCAGTATAGGCATTCGAGCTTCCCGAGTGTGCAGACAGGTACTGTGAGTAGGCGTTTTCTATCGGATACTAGATATCATCAGCTTGAGGTCCCAAGAGCTATGAGGACAGCCATCTGGCTGCTCTTCTGCCAGTCGGAAGGAGCCATACCTTTTTCGTGCCCATGAACAACACTGAGATGGATTAGCATTTTATCTTGTTTTCTTGCCTTTTGGGGGCGGAATTCAAGGCGCGTGTGAAGAACTTACAATGCTCTACTGCATGAGCCATCCCAGGCATATCCCCCTCATCGCTAAAGTTTCCTACATTGACGTCCATGGCCGCACTGGCCTTGTCCGTGTCCGCATCGTGCACGAGCAATACTTCGAGCTTATTGGGCAAGGCCACCACGCGATAGCTTCTCTCGTCGAGGCTGGAGGTTTCTAGTTTATCGGCAATCGTCTTGACTGGTCGTTCTCTGTGTTCCTTCAAGGGGCTATCCAGCGCGGCGGGTGTCTGTGGTTGGGATACGGTCGGCATGGCGAAGGAGGTCGTGGAAAAAGCGCGAGACAGGCCGGGTCTCTGGTGCCGGGAATGCGGTGTATTTGAAGGTGTGAGCGGTGAAGGGGCTGCTGAAGACAATCGATGACCCGCAGAGCTGTTGGAAGCGTCCAGGCGAGATGGAGACGCTCCTCGCAGGAGGTGATAAGGTCTGTGCGAATAGACCGAATAGTTCAGACGGACCAGCAGATCTGCGGGCGATGAATGGACGACGGAGCGCTGGCGCGGTTCCTGTGAGGCAATCAGGCTGTATGTATGGAGGCAGATGCAGGTCGTTGGGAAGCGACACTCGAAAATTTTCCCAAGTGCGCGGTCGCAGCAGTTGGCGGGGATACTGTGGTAGATCGCGGTAGCCACCGAGCCACGAGGGTCGGAATGTGACCGTAAGACGCGGCGGTGTAAGCTGAGCTTGGAGGTCGGAAGGTCATCGACTGCACATGGAACGCACAGATGGTGCAGTTGGCGCAGAGCGTGTGACGAGAGGGGGAGGGTTGAAAGAAGTTGGAGAAGATGAAAGGGGGAAGAGGGAGGGAGGGAGGGAGGGAGGGAGGGAGAGGGAGAGAGGGAGGATGAGAGGGAGGGAGGGAGGGGGAGGGGAAGAGAGGGAGGGGGGAGAGAGGGAGAGGAAGAGGTAGAGGAAGAGGGGGAGAGAAAGAGAGAGAGAGAGAGAGAGAGAGGGAGAGGGTTGATTGAAGTTGGAGCAGATGAAGGAGAGAGTTGAAGCGAAGGTAGAGAGAGGAAGCGGAAGCAGCGAAGAGAGGAAGGTCGTTAGCTCGAGGATGAGAAGATTCGGTTACGACGTGGACGTCGACGTGGACATAGACGTGGACGTATCGACGTGCAACGTGCAGGAGGATGTTATTGGGGATCCCTCTGTACAGACAAACACTCCCTATGTATCGAAGGACTCAGAGAGGACGAAAAGGAGAGGAAGGGAAAGAATGCGTGAATCGCCGCTGCTCACTTCCGGCAATACGTCGTAAATCTTCCCCGCGTCCGCTGCCGCCGCCCGTGTCGTCCAGTAACAAGCGAGCATTCTGAGGACCGACTCGAGCTCTGCCATTGCCGGGATCACGATGGATTGGACACGGCTCCTTTTGTGGAAGAGCGCGCCAGCGGCAAGAACCTGGAATGGATCACGAGTAGGCCGCCCCCGAAGGAAACATCTCGGATTTGAAGAGTCAGTACTGAGAATCTGAGATGGGCTGAACGCCCTCTGATAGCCTGATACCCGCATTTGAACGCTTTGATCAAGTTCGTAAGTACTGAAGCAGCGAGATAAGTGTAAAGGGGCTTCGCATACTGTACTGTATACGTAGTAGTATAAGTACAGTATATGGGATTCGCGTAAGAGGGATGTCGAGGGGTTGGTTCATCACGTGGTCATGGCACCATGCTTGGTCACGTGCGAGAAGACAAACACACTCCCACGTGGTCGCGATCTCGACCCGACCTCGCCTTCATCTGTTGGTCAGGCCTTGTGCATTCGTCTGTTGTTTCCTCAGATACATCAAACATGCCAGCCCGCTTCCACATCAGCTCGATATGTCTTCGCTCGACGCTCATGCTGGCGAGCTTGCTTCCATCTCACCTCACTTCGGTGGTCCCCCGCTATTGTCACAACAAGAGAAATGCACCATGTAGCCTCGCAAGTCTTGGACTAATTGTCTCGACATTGTAGTTGTTCCATTTCTGGATAGCTAGAAATTATCCCTGTGATGTGTGACATTGGCGTTTCCCACGAGGGCGTACCTACAATTCCGTGCGTCTTGCGACTATCTTTTGCATACTATATACCGAATGGTTGACCAGCAGCGGGTCTGCGTTGCGGTGGTGAATAGCTATTGTCGTCGAAACCAGCAGACCTCATTTCGTGGCGCTGACCAAGGGATCGAGACAAATGAGGTTGTTGGCCTTTGCAACTCTGCAAAAAGACTCTCGTCTCCGAAATTGACCACCTAGACCAATTTCTTCGATCGGCAAGCAATGTGGTCCAGGACGATGCAAAACATGGAAGTCACTCAATCGCTAAGAGATCGTGATGCTCTCCAAAGTATGTGAGACTTCCGGTAGCAAAGGTACGATCTGGTTTGGATCTCGCAAGGCGATGGTCAGATCATTCGGGGGCTTGCCAGAAAACAAAAGATGCTAAAGGATCGTCAGCCGAGATCGTAGTGTCGGATCATTGATGGATTTGAAACTCCGGTGGTGCTTGAGGGCCACGTGGTCTAAGCCTACCTTCTTGACATTGTCAAACGTGTCTTCCTTCTCGGTGTAGTCTCTGATGACTTGTCTTAGAACGAAGTCTACATAGATTCGGGTATCTCGTATTCTGATCAGGACGTTGTCGAGCCTCATGAAGAGTCGACATAGCAATAGCATACGGTCAGACATGACGCGCAATTTGCAGGAGAAGAGAGATATGCCGTTGTCATCGAGTTCGCTCTCATAGAGAACCACTTCCTCGAAAAACAGAATCGGTTCAGGCCTCTTCAGGAGCTCGAGAGGGATTGGGTCTGAATTATCCTTCTGCAACTCGAACCCTTTGCCATGTGTCACAGTTCCTTTGTAATCGCTCGTGTAAGACCAGTCAAATGGCTTGACGACCTCCTTGATACCTTCGTGTGTTTTCTCCCTATATTTCGTTAGTACGCCCACTCATATTGTGACTTAGCACTCGAACCTAACCTGCTGCTAGACCACTCTTGCGAGTATGCTACCTTGAGCATGTTTTTGTCCGTCTTATCAACTCTATCGAGTGCATCATATGCGTTGAATTCCATTCGCCAACCAGTCGCAAGGTGTTCAATCGAGACCATATTATCGCCAAATATCATCTCTGGTACTGGAATGCCTAAGCTATTGGACATTTCATCGATGGGTCCCGACTTTGAAATAGGAAGCTTCCGGGCGCTGATCTTGAAGCCTTTCTGAACATGAGAAACCGTGGATCGGTCCGCGTCCTGCGGTGTTGGAAAAACCTCGCTGATGGGACCATTGAAAGCCATGTTGTTGACTTAGAGAAGATGTTGTCAAGTTGTTATCAGGCGGGGTTTTGAGCAAAGGATTGCCGTGCCAACAACTAGCGCCGCGGGCCTTGGCAAACACCTCACTTGAACCCTCGACACGATATTAACTTGAGTCTCAACTAACCAATAGTTAAAACAACACAACTTCGCTGCACATCTTGCACATGCATTTCTGACCCCTTTCACCTTCTATTTTCCTCTTGGTCTTCTACTTTCAAGATGGCAACGCGTGTGCTCGAGTCTCGGTTTGAGCACCTCTCTGTGAACGACGAGAATGAGCCAGCGGATGGCGCCAAGTACCAGAAGTCAAAGGTGTGTCCATATCTCTCGAATATCTTTGCTTTACTGAATCCCATTAGATGATTACAACAACCGTATCATCAAGTACTCAACTAAGTCAAAACGCGAGCCGTGCAAATCTTCTGAAAATCGCACTCCAGAATCAAAACACAACTAGCACCATTGTTTCCGTCCCATCACGAACATCGCAATGGAGAGCTTCAAGAACACTGAATGGGTCCGGATCACCTCCAATGAAAGGCCACTCTGTAGGTGGTGCAGAGATCGAGGAAGTCGCTCATGAGCGCAAATCAATGTACGAGCAGCCAGCACCAAAAGTGTTTCACCTAGGAATGTTCGAGATCGGCCGTCCTTTAGGGAAAGGGAAATTTGGACGTGTTTATCTGGCGAAGGAAAGGAGTTCGGGTTATGTCTGTGCCCTGAAGGTGCTGCACAAGAATGAATTGAAGCATGGGGACGCGGAAAAGCAGGTTCGGCGAGAAATTGAGATTCAAAGTAACCTTCGACACCCCAATATCCTTCGTCTTTTTGGCCATTTTCATGACAGCAAGCGGATCTTCCTCATTCTCGAGTTTGCCGGCAAAGGAGAATTATACAAACATCTTCGTCGAGAAAATCGATTTCCCGAATGGAAATCTGCCCAATATGTGGCTCAGATGGCTGCCGCGCTGAAATACTGCCACAAGAAGCACATTATGCATCGCGACATTAAGCCGGAGAACATCTTGCTTGGGATTCATGGAGAGATCAAGCTTTCTGATTTCGGATGGAGTGTACATGCTCCAAGCAATCGACGAAACACTCTTTGCGGAACACTGGACTACCTCCCCCCAGAGATGTTGAAGCCTGGGCGTGACAAGAATACATACACGAACAAAGTCGATCTCTGGTCACTAGGTGTTCTGACATACGAATTTCTGGTTGGTGAGGCGCCGTTCGAGGATACGCCGGTTATGACCCAGCGAAAGATTGAAAGAGGAGAGATGACCGTCCCAAGTTTTGTTAGCCCCGAAGCAAGGGACCTAATAAAGAAGGTATGTTTGGCTCACTCAACCTCCTAAGATCCTGGCTTTAATGAATTATAGCTCCTTGTCATCGATCCTGAAAAACGGATATCACTGGATGAGGTCCAAGAACATCCATGGATCATCAAGTATTGTGTAAAAGGAGAGAGGGCCGCACAAAGAGAGTCGAAGTCCACAGGCAGCAGGTATTCTGATGAATGAAATGAATTATGATTAGCGTCGGCGTTTTGGGGAAATCATCATGCATGTGGAAGACCTTTTGGTGGAGTTGAGGGAGTTCATATTTCCTGTACGCCAACGCTAAACTAATATATGTATGTATAATACCATACACCCATGTCTTCTTTTTCTACATTGTTTGTACATCCCTCATCTATATATGTCGTCAAATGGCCGTGTATCTGCGAAACATGAATCCCACACCTCGTTAACTACCTTTACCGCATGTACATCATTTTTGCAAGCCGGTCTTGCCATGACAGACTGTACCGCCCTCCTCCTGACACACTCTTGATGTTGTTGTGTAACCTTCCATTGGCCTCTCGTAAAGAACTCCCGCATAAACCTACACTCTCCACTCAAGCTCGATGCGCGGATCTATTTAGCTTGTCAATAGGCAGCTTTCGCCAGGATGCAACTTGTCGAAACCTACCTCAGAACAAGCCGCATGCCTCAAGTCCGCCCAGTCAACCTTCCACCGCAATTGATCCCACGCGTGCACCATCTCATGCGTCAACGTATCCTCCAAATGCTTCTTATCCCTCATCTCATTCGCACAGATCAGAATCCCCCTCTCCGGATGAAAGCCCCCTCCCTGCCGTCTCAGATTCCCACGCTCATCCCGCACAGCCGGACACCGTCTACACCTCACATTCTCCCGATTCAGATCCCCGTTCAACGCCTCAACCTGCTGCCGCATAAATATGACCGTAGGAGAGAATTTAAAACACCAATCCCGCCACTCGTCGCACCGCTGGCAGTCTTTCGTCTCGTTGAGGGTGTCTTTGGCTTCGCGGAATTCTTCCATGCCTTGCGGGGACATGCGGTTCATGAAGATGTTGAAGATGTTCGGCCATTGCGCGCCGGGGGTGTAGCCTGTGAGGTCCCTCGCTGGCGCATCGGATTCGGGGGCATTCGAGGATGTTCTAGGAGTTTCTGAGGCCATTGTCAAGCCTGGGGCGGTAACGAATGTGAAGGGCGTCTCAATTGATCGAGATGTCGTTGCTAAAGCGCGCATGTAGCTTTGGTGTTCATTTTTGGTTAAAGGTTGAAGGCGGTGACCATTTTGGGACCAAAATGCGAATTTCTGCCGCCTGCGATCTCGCTGGATCTACCCATGTCAAAAACAAGCGATCCTTGACAATTCTTCATATAAGAGAGAGAAAAGCGAGAAAAGGGGACTTTTGCTCTGACTTTCATCTGAACTTCTTTTCGGGTTGTCGTCAAAATGAAGGGACTTAAACCTTTAACAATTGTCATAAAGCTTGGTAAGTGCTATTTTCCCTCACTGAAGTCTCCATGTCACTAAGAGGTACATCCCAGGAACAAGCTCCATCGTGGACGAGAAAACTCATGAACCTCTTCTATCTATTCTAAGTTTGATTGTGGAGACGGCCGTCAAGCTTCACAAAGATGGCCACAAGGTCATCATTGTCTCATCCGGAGCCATCGGTGTCGGTTTGCGGCGCATGGACATTGAGAGGAGACCCAAGCACCTCCCAAGAATCCAGGTACCCAATGCAAGACGGAGGCTTCTTATTCAACTTTCTAACGTGAATTAGGCTCTAGCGGCAATCGGACAATGCAGACTCATGAGTCTCTGGGATAGTCTTTTCAATCACCTTCGGCAACCAATTGCTCAGATCCTGTTAACGAGAAGTGATATTGCGGATGTAACTCGAGATCTAGATATTCACCATTGTAATATTAACTGTTCTGACAAAATTCTAGAGAACACAATATTTAAATGCTCAGAACACCCTTGGCGAGCTCCTAGAAATGGGAGTCATCCCAATTGTAAACGAGAACGACACCCTCGCCGTGGCCGAAATCAAGTTTGGCGATAACGACACTCTATCCGCCATTACAGCAGCAATGGTACACGCCGATTATCTTTTCTTAATGACAGATGTAGACTGTCTCTATGATAAGAACCCAAGGACGAATCCAGATGCACGGGCTATTGAAGTTGTGGAGGACATTTATGCGTTGCAAGCAGATGGTATGTCTCCCGTTATCCTATTCGGAATTTTGTAAGAACTATACTGATGTACGATAGTATCAAGCGCAGGTTCAAGTCTAGGCACCGGAGGAATGTCCACTAAAATCGTCGCCGCGAAACTAGCAACCTCAGCTGGAGTAACAACAGTAATAACACGTTCCTCCAACCCAGGCAATATCGTCAGCATAGTCAACTACTGCCAGCACCAAAAGTCCCTCATTTCCCCACCCCAATCCTCAACTCCACCACCCGGTCAGCTCCTTCCCTCGCCATCCAAAACCATTGGCTCGCCAAAGAATTCCTTAGATAAACCGCGAGCTCGGTCAACAGGTTCCCTTTCTCTAGAATATATTGTAAATGCCCCACTACACACTCGCTTCACCTCTTCTCTGCACCCAATCCGCGACCGCTACTTCTGGCTGCTTCACGGTCTCACTCCCCATGGCACTATCTTCATTGATACAGGTGCGCACCGGGCCCTCGCCAACAAAGCAGGACTCCTTCCCGTGGGGGTCGTCGACGTCGAGGGAGCCTTCGCGCAACAAGAAGCCGTACGCATCGTCGTCGTTGAGCGCCTACCAACCCCAAGTTCGAATGGAAAGCCATGGGAAGGGAATGGTGTGGAAGTTGGGAGAGCGCTGGTCAATTACAGTGCGGCGGAAATTTCGAGGATAAAGGGGGTACGGAGCGGAGAGATTCAGGGGTTGTTGGGGTATGCGGATAGTGAGTATGTTGCGTTGAGGGAGAATATTAGCTTCTTCGAGAGGGAGAGTAGACCTGTGACGCCGAGTCTAGAGCTTTAGACTCTTGCTCTTATTTGCGTGGGGCGTTTGGATTGGAAATTTTCGATACTGTATGGGTAGCGCAGGCTTGACTTAAGGAGTTTCTGACATCAGACGAAAGAGAGGTGCACCAGGGGAGTAAACTTGTAGATGGTACATCTGAAGACATTCACCACCGAGCGCTATCCGAGCAAATACGCAAAGCGCGATACAGTAGAGTGCCAATGATAGCTCGAAATCTTAAAGCCCTTCCCGGCTGCGTAATAGCAGTAAAGGAACCACGCTCCCGAATGTGATGCAAAATGTTCGGTACTCCAAACAGTGCTACCAAACGATGACTTGGGAAAGCCCGAGTAACGCCTTTTCCACTTTTGCCTAGTCCTCGAACGTCAATAAATCGTCAGGCCGTGAAATACCGGGGATCAAAGCCTGTCATCTCGTATCCTTAGGCGAGCTACTACTAGCCGTCGCCTCCTCGAAATCCAGTTCCCATTTATCAACTTCCTGGAATTTCCTCGTGGCTTTCTTCAACTCCTTCCCTATCCTTGCCTCGAGTTCCTGGCTATCCTCGGGACTTTCATCCCCAACATTAGGCGAAAGCCCTAAGCCATCATTGAACCCATCTCCTCCTTCGTTCTCCTTGTCTGAGGCGAGGTTTGGATGAGTGCCATATGTGCGTTTCGCGGCGGATTTAGTTGTTAGGGGCGCTTTAGCCTTTGGTTTTGGTCCCCTTCTTACCGGTGCTGGCGTTCGGGATGCTGTTCTTTGCCGTCGTCTGGCGCGAATATCTAGATGCGATAGCTCGTCGTCGTCCGGGGCAAGGCCTGAAGTGTCAACTTCGTCTTCTGAGCTCGGAACATCATACGGATCTCGAGCTGTCCGGCGTCGTCTTCGTGGGAGAAGAGCCTGCAGCTGTGCAGTAGAGAATGTACTTGGAGGTGGTATAACCTTCTTTGCTCTGGTTTTGCCAGTCATGTAAGGTCTGTTTGGTGAATGTGTAAGGGACGGAGGAGAGGAAATGGGCGAATCTTGTGTCAAAGGCGCTGGAGTTCGAGTTCGCTGCCGTATCCTACCACGAGATACATGCCGAGGCGGTGGTAAGTCGGGTTCAGATCCAGAGACACCACTACTTCTGGGCGATGCCATGATCTCGCTCATCAACTGTGGGCTCGATCTTGCCTCAATTGATGCTACTGGCGTATCGTGTCCGGAAGGAAAGGACTCGGTGACGTTTTCTTCCTCGCTATCGACCGAGGGGACTGGCCGGTCATATCTTGAAGCACGCGGCTCGGCATCGCTCTCCTCGTCACTCACCAAAGGTAGTACCTCCGTCTCTCCTACTGAAGACGGTGATTCGACTTCCTGTTCGAGTTCTTCTCCATCAACTGATGGAGGTGTTGAATCCTCGTCTATGGGGTCGCTATAGTTGAGCGGTGGCGGTAGAGCAGAAACGGCAGGAATTTCAATCGAAAATAACTTGCGCTTCCGTGGATTTGATGAAGACGCGCCGGACGAGCTTGCCATTGCTTTCGTTTTCGAGAGATTCAAAGGCGTTGACTCGTCATCTGGGTTAAACTCTTCCTCGTCCTCGTCCAGATAGTCTGCTCGAGGTAGCCTGGGTTTCTGAGCAGTTCCCAATAGACTTGGCTCCCTGGCTCTTCTCTTGAAATTTCCCAATTTTAGCGCTGGAGTACTTCTTTCAATGCCTATGCCCATACTGCTTCTCACCAAACCCGTCCCACGATAGCCTGTCACGATTGGCCGCCTTGGCTTATCCGGAACCTCATCAAATGGAATGGCATTTGTGTTGTTTTTACCAAAGTTCGTGAGCCCACTGTCCTCTGCTAGATCTGATTCCACACTGCTTGAGCGATCTGGTACGAGCCCGCGACCAAGAAGACTCGGTTGGCGCGAGCGTCTCTTCAATGTCGCCAATTTAATCGCTGAATTTCGCAGGCCTGGTGTATTTCGTCCCCTCCTCCCAACCTCGATATCCTGACTGGCATCGTCACTCGAAATATCCTCCTCAATAGCTCTTCTATTGCCATGCCGGGGCTTATTCCGTGATTCTGACAACCCTTGTGAGACTTTCTTCTGTTTGTCCCTCTTCTCTGAAGTTCGACCATGATTGGAGTTTGCGCTCACGAGCGTGGCGTCTGTCCTTCCTCTGCCATGCCCAGGCTGAATGCGTCGCGCACTTTCCACAGCTCGCTCATCTGGATCGCTAACGTCGTAGATATCAGAAGATGCGCTTTTCGGCTCCCGCGACTCCATATTGGTGGTAATTGAGTCTCCTGGGACTTTGGGGACGCGGGGTGCGGGCGCAGAGGGTGCCACTTTCGAGCGCTTCGGACGAGGCATGTTTATCGTTGATTTGTATGGTTCGGTTTCTTATGAGATGCAGAATGAACCACCGAGTAGGACTATGGCATGATTAAGGTGGTGTTGTGAAGAAAATTAAGTTTCGTGGGGTTGGGACTATGATGAAGTCGCGTCTTGACGCGACAGGATGTTTTGGCTCGGTCAAGCTAACCTTACTGTACAGTAGGGGGTCGCCTAGCCGAGGGTGAACTTTCCCTTCAATCAATCCATCTCTAGCACATAAACATCTACACAAACATCCGACAGTGGTTTTTTTTCTATTGGAATTTTCCCAACGTGCGGGTTATGTCGTATTTGGGATCCCATTCAGATCAACTTTCCCGTGCCAGTACCATTCCGGCGCCAGGTGGACGAAGAAGGCCTCAAGTTTCAGTGAGGAATTTGTCAACACAACATGAACACGACACAAACCAAGACGGATTCTGCTTGAAGAGGGTCCTACCTTCCAATTCTTAGTGTTTTCTTGCAGCAGATCTCAAGATTGCTGCATCTGTATGGACAAGTGTCACTTGCACATTTTTTCTTCTCTTCCGGTCGAATCAGTTTGCTCTTAACGTGTCGTACAGTCCCAACGGGCGGGGCCATATAAGCCAGAAGGCCAGAGGCGGAAGAGGACGTGTGGCGGATAAGATCTCTGTGGAATCATCGAGGCTTCTATTAAAGCCATTGAAAAATTACAGCTTAAAACTAGGAACTGTATGACTTCAATGTCATCTGGGGCAACTGCCTGGTCTGCTAGAATCACGCTCCTAAGCTGGTTGCGTAATTGGAAGTCATACTGGTTTGATTTCTTTAGCTGGCAATTTCTCCCGATTATAGGATTTATCTCACTTGTTAAGCATTCAAAATACGGAGTATCGCCTTTTGTGCTATACAGAACAAATGCAAAGACTTGCAAGGCAAGCATGGAAAATACGTCATATGACTCGGAACTCGTTAGAAGTTTGCTAATTATGCTGTATCTTAGAAAGGATACATACACGATATGCACATGACTCTCGTTACACTACTCGTGCATTTTGCGAATGGTGTTGTTTATTGTTCCGGTTTCCCCAAGCTCGATTGAGAACTTACAGTAGATGTATTGGTTAAATCGGCATGTTTCAGAAAAAGCATCGTCTTCTTACAACATTTTACGTATGTTTCAAGGCATCCAGTGCTAAATCAGCTCTCCGAAGATTCCGTCTACCTCAACGAAGTAGGTGTTTCCAGACTCGACATTTCGATGCTCCGCACTGCCGCAGCGGCTTTTGAGAGCTTGTGTATCGGAATGACAAGCCTCGCCCGGTTCAGCATTGCATGCGCGCCGAGTTGCGTGTTCAAGAGATGGTTCGTCAAGCAGACTCACATGGGATCGCTCGTTTGATTCAAGGCGCAGCATCTTCAGCGAATAGTGAGGCGATGCTGGCAGACTCAAAGTCTTGTGCATGGCTAGGCGAACGTTTCCCATGAAACTTCTCGATCCGCCCAGTTTCCTCCCCTCTTTTCCATTATAGATAAGATATACTTTCTCCAAGGTCCTCCTGGGATCTCAACTGAAATCAAATCCCCATACTGGACGAAGAGACGTTATAACAACAGATATGTGAACGCCTCCTTGCATATCGAGACAGAAATAGAAACAGCACGGACCACAGCACGGATGACCATCTTTAGGCGATCGAAGAAGAGTCGAGAAGCGACCTCTCAACCTCAGGGAAATCCAATCTATGATTCAAGGCTCAATCTACGAGAACAATACACTGACACAAACCAATCTGCATTGAATGGTCCCGAGCATATATACCCCATGTCCAATGCTTATGTTGAAGCTCCTTCGCAACCGTGGAGTACGCCGCAACGTCCAATTCACATAACACAGAACTTCCTGATTGCTCCACCTCTACCTGATCGGCATCAGAAGTCTTGCAAAGCTATTAATGGATTGAAATTGGGATCTGTATCGAACCTGCTTGCTTCGAATGGTCCCGAGGGTGTCTCCATCCCCAGGGCAGGCAACAATGGCGCACCTTTTGTTACACAATATTTAAATCAAGGCGCAGCATTGTGTGATCTGATATCTTCAAAATTGGACGCAGTCATCACACTCATTGATGGCGAGGGTTTCAATGGTGATGAGAACGAGCTAAGGGTTGTTGAACCTACTCAGCAGCTATGTCAACAAGAGCAGCCAGACAATGCTCGTCGGGATCTTGCGAGGAGCGGGAAGACGAGGGGCCTTACCAATGGACCGGTAACTCCAACAGTTTGTAGTACAAATTACTTTGCAAAGGTCAATCTCTATGCCAATTCAAGCCTACCGTCGAATTTTCGGCCTATGAAGCTGTATGTTGTATCAAAATACGCAAATTACCGCTTGCTAACTCCCCCAGCTATGTTCCAACATTCCCTTTTCTTTGCTTAGCAGCTCAATACTCTGAGAATGTATATACGAAGCCTAGGGGTCAGGAGAAGGAGACACATGTCGATGCCGATTGGAGACTAGGAACCAAGGCTATGGTTATTAAGTCCGTGCCTATGGATGATATGAATACTATCGTCTTTGCCATCAAGGGCACACAGTCATTCATGGACTGGGCAGTCAATCTCAATGCCGCCCCCGTGTCTCCACAGGGGTTTTTAGTAAGTTTGATTTTTTCACATGATGTCACTCTTTCTAACGATGTTCAGGATGACGCAGGCAACCTCTGCCATGCAGGGTTTCTCACTGTTGCGAAGAAGATGATAATACCGGTTGCGGCCAGATTGCGACATCTCCTTCAAGAAAACCCAGGCAGAGCTAAATACTCGTTACTCATTACGGGTCATTCAGCGGGGGGTGCGGTTGCTGCACTTCTTTATAGCCACATGCTCTCTTCAAATCCCGAGACTGAGTCCGAACTCAATGTACTTATGGGATGTTTCAAGCGAGTCCACTGTGTCAGCTTTGGAGCACCGCCAATATCTCTTCTCCCTCTAGCTAAACCATCCACCACTGCCTTGCGCAAATCTTTGTTCATATCATTCGTCAATGAAGGAGATCCTGTCACGCGAGCCGACAAAGCTTACGTACGATCGTTACTCGATCTCTATACTTCGCCAGCACCGAGCCAAACCCACTTAGAAACGCCTCGAAAGCAAACCCAATTGACCTATGGCTCCTGGAAATCAAGCAGTACCCTCAACATGAGCAAGCTCAAGCCCTCGAAGAAATCAAATGCAAAACTAGCAGCAAAGCCTCGGTGGCCGGTGCCAGAAGCAACATTGAGCAATGCGGGACTCGTCGTCCTTCTACGCAGCATTCCAGCGCCTCAAAGTGGTTCGAAGAAGAAAGTTGAACTGCAAGATCGAATGAATGATGGCGTAGTTGCGCAGATCGTATCCGACAAAATTCTACGTGGGGTCGTCTGGGGTGATCCCATATGTCATATGATGAGATTATATGCCAGAAGAATCGAGGTGCTTGCCACGAATGCGGTGATGGGACGGTCTTGAAGGCTTATGTCTCAAAATGGCATTGATACTCATTGATTTCTGCGTGATATATATACCCTATCAGGATACTGGAAACTTCTATATATGTATATGGGAAGTTTCAAAGGCGCATTTGGGGGTTTACTTGGTGTTGCCTTATATGATATTATTTATGTCTTTTCTAAAGGGGGAGCGTGTGAAAACACGTCAAACATTTGCGTTTCAATTCAGTTAGCACACCTTATTCCTTTGTTTACCATCAGCTAAAATCCACCACCTAAAATTGTCAGACTCTAGATCCAATTCCTGATGTGAATTATGTTAATCATGGCTTCTAATCCCATGGCGATGTGAAGAATGGAACGTACCTAGCCGAGTTTGATTTTGGACTTTTTTTCGTAAGATATATTGCAAGAATAACAAATGTAGTCGTGGTAGGTCCAAATGTTATTGTAAGGATGTCATTTAATAGTATACTGATAAAGACTCTTCGTCGGCACGTTGTCTACTTCTGCGCATATGTATGGAAGGAACCCCGGCGATGAAGTACTAACACATTACTATCAAGTGGCTAATTTTCCACGGGATCGTTTTTAGAATTAGAGGACGTCTGAATGCTTGGCAACTAATCCAGTGCTTTGATAAGTAGAGATGGAGATAAGTGTGTGTGGTATTTAGGATGCTATTCTGAAGGTGTTCATTTCCTTGCGAACAAGACAGTTGGGAAATAATGGGGGGAGGTATAACATAGAGTTGGCAGACGCCAGTCACAGTCAACTTCAAGCTATGAAAAAGTATCTCGAGGCAGCACGGGTGGCCATTGCAAAAAACGAGGTTGTACATTTTTCGTTTCTGCAAGGTAGGGTGGTTACCAACCCAGTAGAACATAGCTCTCACCTCGTCCCTGGACCCAGAGTAGAGGTACTATACCTGCAAACGATTGTTTTGCAAGAGAAGCATACTTCTAGTTGTGGCAACTGAATAATCTCCACTATCATCTGGAGGAATAATCGCGGGGGCCTTAACCAGTTCAAAAGCATGAAACTCGTAGGTTGTCTTTATAGCTCATTCTATGGTATTTCCAGAAAACTTCGTTGACTTCGATGACTAGCCACGTGAATTTGTTGGCCCAAATGAGTACCTGAAAGTAATGTTATTCTCTCTTATTACATCACCTTGGCAAGACAGCTTTAGGAGAATGTATAAAAGTCAAGATAGCTAGTCTGTCTCTTCTTGATAATTTCAGTAAACATATCTATTTATTCATCTAAACGCTCTTATAACATTTCAAAAATCTGCCTAGCAATGCCACATTTACAAAATCTTATGTTGTCTTGCTTTCTTGCACTCATAGACTCTATCGTTAACACTCTTTAAGGAGTGATTTTCAGCATCCCGATATGAAATTTTGAGGTTGATTTCATGTCCCTCAGAGATAAATTTTGAATTTGGGCGGTCGGAGGGGAGGGTTAATCAAATCTGTTATCTTGCTATGGCTGCGATAATTCAGATCTTTGTCCTACTACTCTAAGCTTACAGCATCTTATTTTTGGTACTCAAGAGAAGATTCTGATTGATTTTCTGATGCTGACAAGGGTTAGGCTCTGTTTGCTGAGAAATGAGAAGCTTACGATATTCTTTTATATTATAGGCCGTAGTACGTCAAATAGAGACATTTAGGAGATTCTCATACTCTAGTAAAGCTATTAGTTAGCAGGTTAACTTCACGAAATGGGAGAGTGAAGATTGGAGATGGTCACGTGGTGTAAATTGAAAGGTTAACCGAATTTCTTGAATTTCTTTCTCCCGTTGCTAAAATCACTTCCATCGATCTTCAAAAAGTTCAAATGAAGCCTCACACATCGAGATCTCAGAAACATTCCTCTACACCCGTGACTGATGCTGTTAGCAACAACATTTCAACTCCGGCGCCGGATCTGGAAAGTCCAAGGATCCAAGCCTCGTCCAACCACACCTTCCAGAACCCTGTTCGTCATGATTTTCTTGCATTTTCGCGAACTGCAACAAATCAGTTTTGCTCAGGCAACAGCCAACCAGAATCTCGAAGAGCCGTCTATTTCAGTTGCTGAAGAGGCGCAAGATGCAAGCATCGGCATCGTTACGAGTTACGGGCCAAAGCCTGAGCGGTTGTATTGGATCTGAGGCCAAACTTCGCTTGTACAGTTGATGAGGAGCAAAATTTCCTTGAATACCAGAACTTCGTTGAATGGTGAGTGCTGCAGATTTATTGTTTCTTAGGCCATATAATGTTTGCGAGCGAACCAATGTTTGGCATTCGCTTTCTATTTATGTCATCTTATACGAATCCAGACTACAGGACCTGACGACTTCATCCTTCCGGCCTGTACAACTGTACTGTACGTAACTCCTCGGTTGGGAATATTTGTGACAGAGTCGGAGGATGCGAAAGTGCGTAAACAATATGAGCCAACGACCTGCATACTCCTCCTTCTAAGGCCAAAATCAGGCAAATTTTAAATTCCTCCCAGACTTCCAATGTCCTGAAAGACGAAGCAGCTTGGAACTTGAATATGTTTCTAATACCAGTGCTATCAGAGACGCAATGGCGAAATACATCTTGATTGACCAAAGTCCAGTCAACAAAGAGAACTAAACGCCATTAACAGGCTGCAACCTGTGTGCTAGTACTCCTCCAAGAAGCAACATCTAGAGTTTCTTCGGGGGGCCAAATAGAGATACGATCGCTACTCGCCACACAGCCACATCAATTTCAATACCAACTTACCCGGATTCTTAATGTAGGGTAGTGCATGCCCAAATTCCTCTCATCCAACCAAGCTACCTCTACAAGGAATGGACCTTCGGTACTGTTCGAGGCTTGTGGTGGCGTCCTGGATTTTCGA
This sequence comes from Amylocarpus encephaloides, assembly GCA_019669835.1. Lineage (NCBI taxonomy): Eukaryota > Fungi > Ascomycota > Leotiomycetes > Helotiales > Amylocarpus > Amylocarpus encephaloides. The sequence continues at coordinate 35,630 of MU251736.1, forward strand.
GCAGGGCTAAGTCCGTAAAGAGCAGTTTTCCAACACATCAACACCTCACTCCTTCTATGAGGACGTTCAAATTATGATTCAATTCAGCTAGCTTCTTCTATTTATTCACTTAAACTGTCAAGACACTTGAGAAAAGAAGCTTCCACTTAAGCAGCCACCGCCTTAGATTTATATGGGAGAAACCCATTGGTGGTCCTTCATTAGAGGTGATTCAAATGGTGTCTGTTGTCTGTTGTCTGTTGCTGCAGAGGTTCCCATACATTTTAAGCGCCTGGATATAGAGTTCTGACAGCATGCAGGTCATTTGATAGCGAAGCAGGTCTACTATGTACAGGGGTAAAAGACTGTAACATCGCCACTGTGGTGCTGCTTTAAAAGTGGCACCACAGGCAAAATATCAAGAAATGAGGTTATTCGGACTATTCTACCACTTTGTATAC